>JAEQBH010001276.1:0-135453 GCA_016808115.1 Tetrastigma voinierianum | reverse complement strand
AAATAATTTTTCAAGTACGGAGTCTTTGGCTAAGAAAGACCTTTCGGGATCCTCAGGTCTTAGGCGATGTGTTGATTATATATAAGATAAGATGTAAAATTAAAAATAGTAAAAGTTAAAATGTGGCATTTTGTATATGTAAATATCTTTTGTAACATATGCATGCATGGTTTTTGAAAAAGCAGAGTTCTGCATTAAAAAAAAAAAAAATTATATTGGATTGATCCTTATCTTATATTTTTAATGAGGACCCGGAAGGTCCTTTATTGTTAACAGTTGGACATTTGGAAAACATTGGGATGTATATTTGTTATCACAGGTGATTTTGTATTTGAGTGCGGACCCGCAGATGCGGTCGTTATCTTTATCGGGATTTTCGCTAAATCTAAAGGTGTGATTTTGATAGAAAAGTGAAAATTTTTTATAACCCACGTTTTCCAAATACAGTTTCAACAGTTTTAATGGCTTAGCTTCATGGTAACTTGTCAAATGAGCATTTGGGAGGTCTGTGGAGTTCTTAAACCAATTTCTGTCACTAGGAAGGGAGTACGTCATTGACTCACATTTGTTACTCGAGGTAAAGCATTTCGTGACACCAAATCGGTATCAAAGTTGAACTGCAAGCACACATTTGATCCAAGTCGGTCTAAAGCTTCTCAAGTGATCTTACCACAATGATTCTCGGGGGTTCTATGACTTTCCAGTAATTACACTTTCCAAGTGAGCTTTCTATCTTTAAAGCTTGCTATTCTTTCCAGAAGCAATTTTGGATTCTGCTCCGTTTATTTTCTTAAGGTTCATTAGCGTGTTCTCATGATCGATGCATCATATTTAATTTCATGCTGTTTCACAAACTCATTGTGCGACCTGGATAAAATGAAGACACATTCCTTATGTGGTATAAAAAATTTATCGGTTTTTGCTTGCCGTTTCTTGGCAATCATATCCCCCTTATGTTGTCACTTAGCAATCTCCAATTCTTAGTTCATGTCATCAGTGGATGGAGTGTCCTCTCTTGAGTTACAACTACCAGCAATGTTTGGCTGTCTTCAGTCAGGAATGTACTAGGGCATCTTCAGACTTCAAGTCAATATGTTGACCTTCAAAATTATTTTAGAGTTCTCAGGCACTTCAGAGACAATGTTTTTGGTTGTCATACAAATACCCAACTTGTTTACCGACTCTATTCTCTCTACCTGAAGTATTATTCATGCTTTTGGATGCTAAAAGAGAGAAAGCAGTCCAAGGGTTTTTTTTGCCTGCCATTGGTGGGGTGTTACTGAAATTCTAACTCAAACTTTGGGTTTCCTTTATTTTTTGCATCAAGTCGCAATTCTTGGCATTAGAGCCATTTCTTTTATGTCTAGTTTTTTTTTCTGAACTATAAATTATATTTATGATTGTTTTTTAGTAGCACTAGTTCATCATTAACTTTTCTTAACATGTTCAAAGTATTGCAGTCATTTGTAACCGATCTACGTGACAAGATGACTAGTATCAGCCTCTATGGTATTGTTACAGACATATTTCGAGCAAGAAATACTGCTGAAGCTATTTTCTCTTTGAGAATTGAAGACACAACTGGTGCTATTTGGGCAAAACTACATTTTTCCAAATCTTGGTAGTGATACTAAGCCGTGTGCTTTATAGAGTTAACTCATTCATTCTCTTCATGACTAAGAACCTCAAATGCTTTTCACATATACCTTCTTAACTAATACATTTCTCAGGTCATTGGGAAGATTAAGCCTGGGTCACACTGTTTATATATCTGGCTTGACATGCTCTATGACGAAAAAAAAAGTGGTGAGCATCTTCCATATTTCTGTCATTTTTCTTCTTCAATTTATTATATAGAATTTTTCAATCACTTAAAAACTAGTTCAATATTTATGACTTGGAATGTGGCTCCTAAATTATGTTGCTTTTCCTAAGTGAAGCTGTATAATAAAAGTTTAGATTTGTTCCCCAGGCTTTAGTAGGTTGAAGCTTGTCTTGGATAATTATTCTCTTGCCAATGTGCCATTAGCAGTGATTGATTATTTCTCTTGACAGTGTTGAAGTTTTATGGTTCGAGAACGATAGTGGATCTTCTTTTGTGAACCTGAGTTACTTGCCAGAGTAGCCGGCCTCAGGTATGCTTGTTGACTTGTGGTTTTGATATGTGATTCATGAATGAACTTTGAAATGATATTTCTGCATACTATTTGTTCGTTCAGCTTCCATTTCATTGTTATATGGCATTATCAATCTATAATATTGTTTGCTTGTTTGATCATGAACAATTCACCATTTTAGCATGAGTCAGCAGTGCATGAAAATGATTGCACTTGATAAAATCTTTAGTACAAAAAATCCATAAAAAAAGGGATTAAAGGGCATTTTAGCATAACTATTATTGAGTGTCAACTTAGCCCTTCAACTAATTTTTTTGTCATTTGTGTCCAACTATGAGTTGGTTGTTAACTTAGCCCCTCAATTTTTTTTTGTCATTTTTACTTTTGTAGTATTTAAAATTAATAATTTATGTCCTTCTTTTCATATGAAAGAGAAAAAAAAAATCAAATTATTTGATGAAGTTTATGTATTTTTATGATTACTAGATTGTAATCAAAATATTCATATTTATTTACTACATTTGATTTCTAAAAAATATTTAAAAAGTTAAGAAAATGTTTTTTTAGTATATGTTTTAAATTGTTTAATAATTATATAGATAAATAAATAAAATGATTTAAAATAAGTGTGTAAAAATAAAATATTGAGTTTAAATATTTTTGTTTTTACTATACATAAACATCATGTGAAAAGAAGAAAAAAATATTGGTTTTAAATACTACGAAACTAAAAAGATAACAAAAATAAAATAGTTAAGAGGTTAAATTGATACCTGGCCATAGATGAGGATAAAATGACAAATGGGAGAATAGTTGAGGGTCTGAGTTGACAGCCGAGCCATAGTCTTGAGGCAAAGATGAACTTTAACCCAAAAAAAAAAAATCTTTAGTTCAATAAAAAGGAAAACATTCTGCATCTATAGAATATCTTATTGTTGCACTCTAAATTGTTTAGGACCATATCATTTAGATCCTGCTGACGCCATAACATTTTCCCACTGGTTGACTGATCTTTTTAAATCCGAGTGTCAAAAATAATGTTGTATATGTTTTGATGCCTTTCTAGCTTCTGTGCTTGAAATTTGAAATGATATTTCTGTATACCTCTTGTTCTTTCATCTTCCATTTCATTGTTATATGGCATCATCAATCTATAATATTGTTTGCTTGTTTGATCATGAACAATTTGCCATTTTAACTAGAGTCAGCAGTACATGAAAATGATTGCACTCGATAAAATCTTTAGATTTACGTGTCTTCTGATATTTGTTTTATGATCTTGTTTCACACAATAATTACTAATGGAAGCCTTTAGACTTGGCTTAGACCCTCTGGGTTTTCAGGTGTTAAATTTTGTGAGATTTTACGTCATTCTACAGTATTTGCTCACTTTCATGCCCTTACATTTTTGCTGAAGACTCCTTGTTGAAAAGTGGATAAAAATCAGACTGCATGAAATGAAAGCAATCATAGAGTGGGATAAACGTAAAATGAAGAGAAATACACAGAAGACCAGGCTAAAAAGCTAGTGCAATAAAAAGGAAAATACTGTGCATATATAGAATATCTTATTTTGCACTCTGTTCATTTATTACCATATCATTAGATCCTGTAGCAAATAACATATTCCCACTGTTTGACTCACCTTTTTATGTTTTGATGCATTTCTAGCTTATGTGCTTGAACCACCTCTTAACTTGTGAGAATATGTTCTTCTCCCCAGTAATTCTTTTTAAACTTGTTTGCAGATATGTCGAGCTTGGCTTGACCAAATTGAGCATTGCCATGTAAATACAAGATTTTTACATATTACTTGTGGCCATTTCGCTAACGAGACATCTTGTGGGTTCAAATGCAACTTTTGTCATTGTGATTGTGATGCTGAAGTGATGTGCACATTCCATTTGAAAATAACCCTCGCAGATGAGAGCACAAAAGTTTTTGCATGGTGTATTGGTCAAACTGCAACAGAGTTGCTGCAAATTTCTCCTGATGAATTCAACGAGCTTTCAGAGGTATTGTACTCCTACTCAATGACGTTCGTTTCTTTCCTCAAGTTTATATATATTTTTTTATTGGGGATGGCAGGAAAAAAAAAAAAAAACCATCCATATGGTGGGACAGGTAATAATCAGGTTGTGAAAGAGGAAAATTTTTAATTTATTTCTTTGTTTCCGTTCACTCTTTCTAAGACTGAACTTTCAAGCGGGCATAAGAACGGGAGCCTTCCCTGAGTACTCCGCCCTACTCCGTCTTTGCATCCCCATTTTAGTTAAGGAGCAACACTAAGCTCTGTTTGGGGGTAGAAAAGTACTAGGGAAAGGAAAATAATTTTTCATGTTTGATTTAATTGAAAAAATATAAAGAAAATCAAATACATTCCAAAATCTTTTAAATTTACATATTTTTAAATTTCTTATTCCTTATATTATAGAGAGAAACATGGAAAATGAGTTTGAATAAACATATAGAATTAATATATTAAGTTTACATCTATTTTTAATTTTTCTCCTTATTTTATTTCTTTAATACTTTTCGGGTTCTAAACAAAATCTAATGCTTTTAAGAATCCAAAGGGTTTTGGTTTCTCAGCATCACCAACTACGGCATGATCAAACTAGTTACTCAACTAATTTACTAATCTCAGGAAGAGATTTTCTTGGGCTTATATACCATTGCTTTTGGCTGCTTTTAAAAGAATCAATCCAACCAAAGGCTTGCTAATTTTGCACTTAAGTCAATATTTCGTGAATCATCTTGCTTGAAACATATATGCGATAGAACATTTGCTTTCATTTATCTTATGCACTCTATATTCATTTTTTCCGTATCAATCTGACAATGGTGTTAAGGGTCAGACACGAATCTGAAATGAGGAAAAAGTATTATTAAGAGCTTGTTTGATGGTTTGTAAACGATTGCTGAGAATCCTATGAGACCTTTGAGTGATACAAGTTCATTGCTTATCAATGTTGGTGTCATGGAAGATGCTGCGGGGGGCTGATGTTAAAAAGTTGAGTTCACACAATTCTTCTCTTTCTCCTGGTGGTGAATGGGTTATCTTTTCAAAATCTTGCATAAAAGACTTAGGCTTCATTTGGAACCAAAAAAGTACTAGGAAAAGAAAAAAAATACTAAGAAAAATGATTTCTTATGTTTGATGTGCCAATGAAAAATATAAAAGAAAATTAAATATAATCAAAATTTTATATATTTTAATTTTTTTTGATCCTTATATAATAAAGAGAAACAAATAAAATGAGTTTAATTAAACATATAAAATTAAAATTTTAAGTTTAAATCTATTTTTTCTTTTTTAAAATTTTCTTTCCTTATATTTTTTCTCTCATTTTTTCTTTCTTGGTACTTTTGAGGTTCGAAATGGATCCTTGATGTCATCATATATTCACAGTTCGTTATATGCACAACATAATGAATAAAAAGCTAGTTTCTCTGCCAGACAAATTTTAAGATGTGTTGTGTATTCCGGTGCTCAACTTATCTTACCCTTAGAATTTCATTTTTCATATATCTTGGCTCGGTTAGTAGGCTATGTTTTGCTATAGATTAACACTGATTTCCTTGCAAGATTTATTATTTATAAGATTGCCCTTTTTTGTGTACCAGGAAGAGCAAGTGATGTATCCTTCTTCCCTCGAGAGCGAAAGGTTCATGGTTGCAATAGTCAATTGCCGGGGGAAGGGTTATGGAGTCGGCGAGGATCTAACTATTAGAATTTTTAATTTATTTATATCTAGCATTGTAATTTATTTTCTATTTTATCATAGGACCTCGTGGAGGAACGTGTGACAACTGCTTCTCAGCCAGTTGAGGGTTCTATGGATCTTCAACCAATTGACTATGATCCTATCTATTTGGAGACCATAAGAGGTCAAAAGAAGCAGCAAGTGTACGACATCGGCTCGAAGGGAGTGGCTTTTTGTTCTAGCAGTCGTGCTTCTAGTTCCTCTGTCACAGCAGCAGTGGATGAGGCGGTCGAGCAGCGAGTAATGGAAACAAATGAACGTATTGCAGTTATGGAGACATAAATGAAAGAGAAGGATCAACAGATTACTCTTTTGAAGGATGAAATGCAGCAAATGAAAGAAGTGAATAATGAGATGAAAGAAATGAAAAATGCATTATAACAACGAGATGACCAATATCACGATCCAGTTAAGCGGCCTTGATCGGCAGATGGGACATCGAGTTCAATGAGCACCCACGCCCAGGACAACCTACACGGATCCACCGGCTAATGATAGGGATGTGATTTAGGTTTAGATGATTAGAGACATGTTATTATTTTTATTTTACTATTGACACTATTGTGTCAGTTAATTCTGTCTTTGCTTTGACTTATGGTTAATTAAAAAAATTGCTTTTAGTATATGTTTTTATTCATTATTAATATAAAAATTTAAAGTATGTATTCTAATTTAAAAAAAAATAAAATAGTGAAAATAGTATGGAATGATCCACAGATTATTATTGTAGTTATTTTCTTATAATTGAATGAAAATAGTGTGGGTGTCCCTAACTAAATTAGCGAGGACAATTCGTCCTCATTCATTCAATTAATATAACCTAACAATCTTAAGACCTCGTCCGTAAACTAAGGAACAAATCGTATTTATTTATTAGAATTAGACAAGAATAGTGGCGAGATTGTCCTAACTAATTAAGTAGGGATAGTCAATGTTTCGGCCCAATTAGACAAGAATAGTGATGGAATTGTCCTAACTAAGTAATAGGGACAATTTAAGTAGCTATTTCTTTAAAATTAGATAAATAGTTCTTTGAATTGTCCTAGCTAAATTAGTTAGGGAGAAAATTCGATATTTATTCTTAGTGGATAAGAATAGTGTGGAATTGTCCCTAGCTAAAATTAAATGAGAGCACTCATTAAATTAGCTAGAGACAGTTCGTAGCTATTTCTTTAAATCGGACAAGAAGTATAGTGACGAAATTGTCCGTAGCTAAATTAGTTAGAGGAGACGATTCGTAATTTATTTCTCTAAAATTAGACAAAAATAGTGATGGAATTTTCCCTAGCTAATTTAGCTAGGGCATTTTCCGTCGCTATTCAGTCGAAAAATATTAATTGGTCCTTTGAATTATGACCAAAATTAGCAAGCGAAAATATATAATTAGCTAGGGAATTTCCGTCGTTAAAAAATAGCTAGGGAAAATTTTAATTAATTTTTAAACAAACACTTTAAATTTAGGGATTATTTCCATCGTAAATCCGTCGCTATTATATTTTAGCGACGGAATTTCTTCAAATAGCTAGGGAAATTTCCCTAGCTATTTGGCTTTTTGTTGTAGTGAAAAGACACACATGAAACGTACATTTCCATGAGCATAAACAAATGTCAATGTTTTCCAAACAACTTTCGTCCCAGGATTAGTAAGTTTGAGGATATTCAACCACTTGGATAGAATATGGTAAGACTCATCCCAATCACCAAACACCTTTTCAATTTCTTTCCTCCTTGTTTCCCAAACTCTCATATAATGAACATCATAGCCAAATTTATTTTTCACTATTTGATATGGTGTAGCAATGGATGTTGTAGGATCTCTTTTGACTATACTTTGTATCTCCCTTGCAATCAATGTTGAGTCCAATTGAGAATGGTCTTGTGATAGTTTAGGATAAACACACGTATGAGGACCGATGTATTTTGTTATCTCAAACATACAATGTGTTTTGCGGCGACACGCACAAAGCCTCCATTTGCAACCATCACTTGATTTCTTGCACTTGACTGTCTATAAGTTTGGATCAGACTCACAAACAACAAAATGTTGATTCCTATGTATGAAATAATGTTTTACAACATACTGTAAGTCCGCTTTATTTTCAAATCGCAACCCTTTATATAATTCATTTGATTCATTCCACAATCCATCATGTGAAATGAGAGTCTCATCACTCATGGCATTGATTGCATCTCAATTCAATTCTTTACTATATAATAGAATGAGACTTCATGTCGCCACCAAATAAGGATGAGTCATTTTCTAGAGGTTCATCTTCATCAACATCATCATTTTGAACTAGGCTATCAACAAAATTTTCAGCCATTAGCATAACTGATTCAATGACCATTTCCGAATTCATTATTGTTTCAACATCTTCCTCATAAGTATGACAATTAAGGGGAGAGGACACCCTATCATAGCCCATCGGGGACATGCTCTTCTCAACTATTTGTTCTCTTTGACTATAATCAATTGACATTACATGATGGTCTATTGAAAATGTCTCCAAGTACATTTCAATGGTAACTGCTGGTGACGCTTGTGCTGCAGCAATGAACATTCCCCTGACATCATCATTATCTTTGATAGGTATTTGGATATAATTACTGATCCCATTAGCCCCAAATACTGGATACCAAAAATTCATCTTTTACTGAGTTTGCATGTGATCAATTGAAAATGATTGACATATATTTGCTTCCAACTCATCAAATGTTGCAATAGTGTTTGTCACAACAACCTTTGCAAGAGGACAACTATAACATATGTCATTTGAACAAGTAATGATTTCACCATTCATATAACATAACATAGTGGTATGAGTCTTCATTCTTAACCTAATAATAGAAAACAATAATATTTATAAATTACAAATTACAATACAATAAAGTGAGAAAAAAAGTATGGCAATATTATTATGAGGTGTTGTGTGTTGCATGTTCAAAATTGCATAGAATGAGTATTTTAGTATTTGGGTCTATATGAAATAGTTACCTATTTTTTTTGAGTTTTATGTAATTTTATTATAAAAATAGGAAATTAATGGTTTTGCGTTTGTTTCGGACTTTATGAAAGAAAAGAAGTAGGAGGTCATTCAATGATGATACATAACCAAATTAGAAAATCAAATCAAAAGAGGTTTTTGGACAAGGCATAGGCACCACATACAAAAAACTAAATTTATAACAATTTTCAAGCAATTCACATGTTCTACACTAATGAATTTTTACTATGTCATGACTTTTTGACAAAATTATCCAAAATTTTCAAAAACTACTAGTTCTTATTTGGTCAGATTTAGTGGCGGACCGGAAAATAAGTTGAGAATATTTTTTGGTTCAACCATGTAGAAGACACGACATCTATGTGGCGCTTAGTTGTCAATAAGTGTCATAGATTTGGAAATATCTATTTTTGTTTTATGTTTTTTTTTCTAATTATGGTATTATCTAAAAAATTCCAAAGTATAGTCATAAAAGCGTAAGCTAGAGTTTTATGGATATCTGAAAAGTTTGATTATCCATGCAGTAAGGCCTTCGACCTCACGCATCTTTATTATTTTGTAATGGACCAGTTGGTTGGGATGGGATGAATACAAAAATTTCACAAATGCATACAATTATTAAAGAATAAAAACAAAATTAATTGTGCAACATGAGAATTATGGGGAAAAAAAGTATATCCTTTTTATACATGCTCTGACGGAGAGAAACATGTCAATGCTTCACCAAACGAAAATAAAAAACACCCGAGCATTTGGAAAAAAAAAAAGAAAAAAACTTATGGATGGAGGAGATGCACATAGACAAACAAGGAGTTCAAGATCACAGGATGCAACGCCTTATATGTAAAAAGAAGATGAAAAGGAGATTTAAAGCAAATGAAAACGAAAATTGGCCATGGAATATAAGACATATAGATCTTAACTTACAATTGAGGACATATATGGATTTCGATGCTGTCAACCAACTCTTTATAATTGAATTAATATTCCTGCAGCCTAAACCATCATCAACTCAATAACATGAACACAATATATACAATGAAGAATAACTCATAACATTGGAAGAAGGTTGGAATACCAAGAACTGCAAAAGGGAAGAAAAAGGGACTCAAATCCTCACTTCCAACTTATCAGGGAAAATAGGGCATGACCAAAGACAGGCTAGAGAAAAGCAATCTTCATGATTAGATGACTTAAAAACTCATACAATATGTATCTTACAGATATAAAGAAATCAAATCAAAACTCAAACAAAACCATTGGCTTTTTTATCATAAGTAAACAAAAAGAATAGATGTTGAAACTATGGAAAACTTGGTTGTATCCTTTTTAAATTTAAAACCAGAAAAGAGAAGAGAAACAGTCTCGAAAGTATACAGGAAGTATACAAAGACTCCAAAAAAGAGAAACGAGCGAGATAACATTGATGATAAAATCAAAACTGGAACACCCTATACGTCTAGCACAAGCACATTCTATTCAAATAAAATGGCCAAAAACACTAAGCATAAGAAAAAATTGACAGGCAATGAAATTGGATATTTAAAGACTTTCTATGAATGCCAAGCTTTAGTTTAAATCTGGAATAGGTTTTTTTCTTTTCATTTTTTTTTTATATTGAATCTTTTCCTTTTCACTTTTCAAATGTTCATATTTGGACGACACAATTTATAAGAAAAAGTTCTAATTTTATAGAAAAGAAAAAAGTGCTTCATTGGATTAGAATCTCTCGATGGCAGCTAAACTTTGACATATGAAACGATATTATTACTTTATCAAGATTTTCAAAAGCTTCCAGTTCCTGACCATCCTAGATTACTATTTAGTAAGTGTTTCCTTAGTCAACTCTAATTTTGCAAACTAGTTTCTAAATTAGTGTGATGAGACTTGAACTTCCAACACTAAAATAATGTAAATACAAACTCCAATAGCCCATTTATGAGCTGCTTAATATGACAACAACAATTAAGCATTCAGATTTTTTTTTACAAGCAACAATTAAGCATTGAGATATCATAGAGTTAAACTACCATAGACCATAACTAAATTTCTCTACGATCCTTATGAATTTGTTTTTGTAGTAGTGTTTCATAGAGCAAATAGCATTGCACTTCTACTAGCGTCCTTAGCTTATATTATTGTTTTGAAATGTACTTACCAATGAAATGGCATATATCAAAGTATAAACTATTTATGTTATCAACTATCATTTGACTTGTCCACAAGCCTAGCTCAGCTCAGTTGGTTAGAACGTTCAAGGTATAAAGTAGGACTACGGCGGGGAAGTTCAAGTCTCAGGAGAGGCAATTTACTATACATTATATTAAAAGGTGATTAGCTGCAAAAAAAAAAAAAAAAACAATCATTTTGACTCATCTTTGTAGTTCTATACATAAGGTAATGTTAAAACTTGAACCCCATGGGACAACTAATTTCTCTCCCTACAAGAGAAAAAAATGTGGTAAAAAGGTAGATATTTTTCCCATTAACCGAATCATAAATAGTGTGAAAAATCCATTGTCAGGAGTTCTAATATCCTAACACTTTGTGAACAGGCAAACACATCATAATATTTTTTAGAATTCCAATTTTTTTAGAGAGAATAGAATTCTACCTATTTCATCATTACTAATAGTGGTAGTCCCCCAAATGACCAGAATGATTGAATAAAAGTAAAACAAAAAAAATAAAAATAAAAAAGCCACCACACAAACGAGACCTTGAAAAAAAAAAATCAGACAAACGATCGCAACCACAGGTTGAAAGCGAAAGATAAAAGAAGAAGGAAGAAGAAGGTTACCATCGAGGCTATGTCCTCGAGCCCTCGCCTTTGTTTCCTCCCCCAGACACCGAAGCCTATGCCTCTGGCATTGCTCGGAAACTGTGAGACTTTTACGATCGCATCAGTGAGGTCCCTCAGGCTTGTGAGCGTAGATCTCATCCGATCAGCCTCACGCGGGCCTCGCCCCAGAATCTCAAGGCAATGTAGTCCATAGTGAAGGACATCCTGGATGCAGCCGCAGAGAACCAGAATCGGATGACGGCGGCAAAGAACTTCTTGGAGTTATTGCATAACATCGAAGAGCTATCAATCTAGGGTTCTTGCAAACTCTTTACGAATGGATGAAGAATCTATAGGTTTACTGAGTTGGATGTGCGGTGTGGTGGTGTGTGGTGCAGTAGGGAAGATGTGAGGGAGAACAAGGGTGCGGAGAGTAGAGAAAAAAGATGAAAAAGCGAGGTTAGGGTTTAAACTTTGGAGAGATTAAGAAATCTTCTTTTTTAACGATTGAAAAAAATCTTTTTTTAATATGCGCATTTGCGTGGTAGCTACTTGGTACTTCGTGACTAGATGTACAGAATTCCCTAAATATTCTTTTAACTCTAATATTTAAAAGAATTATTTTTAAAGATCCAGTTTAAGCCTAATGGTTCCAATATTCTTGGGTTAAGGGCAATTCGATGGCGGTAGAGCCCACCAAGCGGGCTCAAGTGGATTGAACTAAATTTATTCAATTTTTTGGTAATAAAATAAGCATTGATATGGCCACAATTTTGGGATCAATAAGTCGTGCCCCTCGAGATAACAAATTTGGGCAGGATTTTTCGGGCGATAAAATAGTAGCTTTGTTCGGCTCTAATTCCTGTCGAGCCAAGATGAAATTACTTTATAAAGCTAAAAATTTTGGGTGAATCGACAGACCAAGTTAATAAAATAACAATCCAACTCAGCCCTAATTCCAGATAGGATGGGGCTAGTCCAACGGGACGAGCTCAAATTGCTAACTCTAACCTACTAGCAAGGTTAGGGTTTGATATCTTGGTTTATAAGAAAAGAAAAATTCATTTGTTGTCTAAAAAATTCAACCCTTGTTTTCTTCTATTTTTAGCTTGAATTATATTTCATAAATTTTCATCAATATATCAATTAATTTTATTAAATACTTCTACCTTATTTTGCAGGAGATCCTTTCTTATATGATTCATGATTATTTTTAATAAAAGGAATTATATTTTTATTCGCCTTTAAACTATTTTATGTTATGTGACTAGATGTAATTTTGATTTCATTTCATTTTCAAATTATAAAAATATATTTTCCAAACTCATAAAACTATAATCACAAAATAAGAAACCTTTAAAAATTATTTAAAGAGCTATATATTTATTGATTATAGATATGATTATGATAGTCAAAGATACTACTTACATCCCTTTTAAGGTCGTATTAAATATGCTATTTTTTTAAAAAAATTATGTATAAAATGTTAATTATATATATTTTATAAACTTAAACATTTATTGATGATGCTTGTTTTCAGCGGGCCCAAAATTTGGAGCGTGTAGGGGTCGTTGGTCGGGATCGAACTCTTTGGTGAAATTTCAGGTTGTAGGAATTTGCTGGATCTGGGATGAAATAGGATCATTGAACGCTGATCTGCTGCTGGCTTTTAAGTCGGTACTCCTCTGCAAAAACAAGAAGGAAGGGGTCGGCCCGGGGCTTCGCCAGTGGCCCCTCAGATGCCTAAGTCGGGTTCCTTTACGAGGAGAAAGGGGCGCCCAGAGGCCCGGAATGTGTCTCGTGTGAGGATGCATATTAGTATGAGTATGAGTATTGGCGTTAGTTTTTACGTACCTTTCACCGATGGGGTGGGCTTGTATTTATAGTAGATGCTCAACCAGTTGGATGGTGACTAGGATTCGTTCCCATTGGATGAGATATTTTTTGTTATTATCGGTATCGGATTTGGTAAAGGATATAGAAAGAGCATTTTATTTGGGATAATCTTCCTTCCTTATTGGGGGATCCGATTTGATGATGATCTATTATTGTCTTTCTTTCCTCATTGGTGAGGTCTGGTTGGATTTGCGGAATAATATATTATTAGGGATTATTCTATTTTACATTACCTATGGAGACTTTCCATAGTGGTCTTTGAAATTTAAGCGGGTTGGACCCTCGTGCAGATTTGCGCAGAAGCAGATCTTTGGCGCAAAAGGCTTTGAATGCTTGATAGGCATGTCTCTCTTTTGGGGTTTAGCGAGTGGGCCTGAGTGTTTCGTTGGGCTGGTCTCTTTCTTGGGGCACGACAAGTGGGCTGTAATTATTTTCGAACCTTATCAATTGCCCCCGGCCCACTTGTGTACGGCGTACGTGGCGAGGCTGTAACGTGTCTGCCGGGTCTGATTTCACGTGTGCCTTTGAATTTGGATTAGTTAGGAGAAGCAGTCGCGAGTCATTTGTCTTATGATAATGATGACTCTTCGGTTTTTCGCTCATTTCTCCCTCGCTTCCCGGTTTCAGTTTCTTTGGCAGACATCCTCTGTCTTGTTTGCTTCTACTCCTGGGACCTTTTCTTTGCCTTTAGCGAGTTCGGACTTCCTTCTCTCTTAGTCTTCTGTATGAGCCTTTTTGTGCAGAGTCTTTCTCTAGTATCTTTCTTGGGATAACCTTTTCTGTTGTATTTCTGGGTCTACTGCGTCTTTGTCTCCTTGGTCTCTTTTTCGAGAGGCGATCGGCCCAGGCGTTAGGAGTTGGAGTTAGTAAATTTATTTTCATCGTAGGTCAGGTTGTTCTTCTTCTCTTCTATCGATGGTGACTCTTCGACTATTCTTTGGATTCACAGACAGGCGGCGGTGTCTTCGACCGCTCGGCGGGGTTGAACTTCGAGATGCCCCAAAGGTGCCTCCTCTTCCCTTGGACAAGGGTAAAGGAAAAGTGAACTGATTAAATACTGAAGTCGAGAATACCTAAGGTCTGCTTAGTTGAGCATGCTTTAGCGTAGGACCTAGTAAGGTCGGTTCTTCATATGGGGCTACCTTTGCCAGACATTATCAGCCTCCCTTCGGCGTTCGGGTGTGGTCCCTTGACGTTTTGACCCTCTATGTGGTCTATGTGCCTAAGATGGTGTGCTTCTTGAAGTGGCCGCGATGCGCGGTCTTCGTTTCACTCGCATCCCTTCATAAGAAGTTTGTAGCATTTCAATGCGTCCTTCTCAACTCGCGCCCAATGGTTGGGGTATCTTGGTTAGTTTTGTTGGTTTCTTTAGGGACGGGGGCTCGGTGTCCCGGCCGCAACTAACTCCTTTACCTTTTTAGCGAAGGAGACATCAAGGGCTTTCTTTCTCTCTGGGTTCTGGCACTTCTCGGTGATTTAGATCTTCCCTCCTCCCATAAGCTGTGGAAGGGATGCTACTTCTTCGTTAGCGGCCGTAGTTGGGAGTATGACCCTCGGCCAAGGGGGCTGACACCACAGGTATTCCGTGGCTTGGACCACCCCAGAAGTCTTCGCCGTGTTCGTTACATTTTTGGTTATAACTTATGCGTAGTCCTTTGGGTATCTCCGGGATCTGTCTTTGTCTACGTGCTTCTCAGGTGCTCGGATTGATCTCAGCGCTGAAGATAACGCCATAGTGTTGGCGTTGGCTGAGTATCCTTCTCGTCCTTACGTGGAGCTGATCAAGTCGGATGTTCCCGGTCCTTCGAGTTCGAGGTCCACTCGTTACAACGCTCGAGGCCTTCACCTCCTTCCACCATGAAAGTTCCTCCGTTGGGCCCCTCGTGCGCGAGCCAGCTGGGGGGCTAGCTGGCGATTGGAATGGTGTCTCGGAAGCCCCGGAGTGGGAAACGAAAAACCTCGGACTCCGTTGAGAAAGATCGACCGACTTTGGTCAAAGTTATGAAGTTGGGGGCATCTTCATCTTCCCCGTCTGCTCATGTCCATAAATCGGAATGGGTTAAGGCTCCTATAGTTTTGAGTTCGCGGTCCCGATTCACGGGTTCATGGCTGCGGAGCGAAGGTCCCTCGGGTGGGCGGGTTGGGCGGCGATTGGCGGTCGCGCCCATTCACCCAGATCACGGAACCCGCCGACGAGGGTTCGTCGCCTTCTCGAGGGCGGGCGGAGGAAAGATCCCAGAGATCAGGTGGCGGTGGCCAGGACTCTTTACTTCCGCAATCTTGAACTCATGACGGCTGATTCGTCCATTCTTAAGAGTTACGATCTCGAGAGGTCGGTTGCGATGCCGTTGATGAGGCTTTGGCCTATCTCTCAGTCGCCTAGTGAATTCCCTTACCTTGTCATATTTGATTAGGCTAGTTGGGTTTCGATCTTGCATTAGATGTTGATTCTATCTTTGGGTGTGCGAAAGTGGCTTCTCATTTGAAGGTTTGGCCGGAAGGCCCGAATAAGCGAAGAACCATGCCAAGCGGCCGGGCTTATAAAGAACGGTGGCTTCCCTCGCCTCCGGCGAGGTGTTTGCGAGGTTAGGTGCAGCGTATGGCCAGAAGCGGTGAAGCTGGTGATTTAGAACATACCCGCGTCGGCCGCCGGGCCGAGGGTAGGAAGGCGAGGCCGGAGCGGCGGGGGCGGTTGAAGGCGAGCTTCAGGAGGCTCGGGATGATTTGAGGGCTGTGCAGAACGACTTGATGGAGGCTAAGTGAATGCGATGCACTTGCGTCTCTGATCTTGAGATGGTTAGGGATGAGCTTCTCACATCGAGTGAGCCGAAGTCTAAGGAAGAAGCGCGTCACGATCAAAGCGTCTGCGTGATAAGGCATTGTTGGAATGAGGCTCGTCAGCGAGGCTAATGAGCGTCGGCTCGGTGGAACCCACTGGCCCGAGGAGTGCGCGAGGTGCGTGGGGATCTTCATGAGAGAAAATAAATTTGGTGGCTCGGTGGAATGAAGTCATTGGAAGGCGAGGCCGGCGTCTAATCAATGGGTTTGGGTGGCTTGCCTTCAGGAAAGAAAGTTGTCGTCTTATTCAGGCTGGATTTAAACTTTGACCTTCGAGTGATGAGGAGGATAGAGGGTCCTTCTTTCTTGATTATCTGGAAAGCCAGGCACCCCGTGAGGCCCATCCCCTTCGTCGGCCTTCTCCTTCGATGCTTGATCTCCTGTACGCGTCTTCGCTGCCGATGGCTTTTATACTTTCTTTTTTTTTTTTTTTGTATTTTGGTTGGGTTTGGGACCCAAGACATTCATAGCCTTGTCCTTAATGAATACTCATTTTTGCATTTTTTTTCTTCGTCTCTAGTGCGCTCTTCGCGATGTTACGTATGAGCAGGAGTGAAGCCCAGATTGAGCGATGCGAGGCGGTTGATCTTCAAGCTGGTAATTTGGGGCTCAGTGGTGATCGCTGGTGAGTGGTTGAGCCCTTCAGGAGCGGGTACATTGGGCTCTGTGGAAATTCAGATACAATTTGAATTGACTCCTGAGCATGACTGTTTAGGCAAACACGTCAATACGTGTTCTTTGGGCTCGTCATTTGATTTGCATGGCCCGAGCCCGGTTCTAGGCTACATGGCTTGCCTGAGAATGGTTGAGCTCGTCGTGTGAATACCCAGGCTCCATGGTTGATTTTCATGGTTGGGCGGTTCTAGAAATTTGCATGGCGCATGTAGAATGGTTTGAGCTCGTCAATGTAGTATTGTTGGGCTCCGTCGGTGATTTGCATCGGTGGCGAGTTCCTAGAGTACATGGCTGTGTTGAATGGTTGGGCTGCGTCGATGTAGAGATCTTTGGAACTCCGTGTGAAATGCGGTGGCGATATAGCTGAAATTTGATCGACTCCTCGGGTTGCGTGACACATCTTGAGTAGGCCGAACTTCGTCAAAGTGAGGCTGGCGGAGTTCGGCGTGGTGGTGGTGATATAGCACGAAGGTTGATCGACTCCTGGGTTGTGTGGCGCGTGCGAGTAAACGAAGTTCGTCGAAAGTGAAACTGGCGAGAACCGGTATTTGTGTGGGAGTAGGCGATACTCTTTGGTGATCTGACTCCTCGAGGTTCGTGACACGTGCGAGTGAGCGAACTGCGTCAGTGAGCTATTTGGGCTCCGGTGTGTGAAGTGGTGATATCTTTGAGGGTGATCGACTCTTCGGGTTGCGTATTTGTCTCGAGTAGACGAGACACTAGTCGAAGTGGTTGTTGGGCTCGGTATTTGTGGGCTGAGTGGCGATATAGCCCTAGTTGATCGACTCTTCGGGTTGCGTGACTGTCTGCGGTGACAGACTCATCAAAGTGAAATTTCTTGGAAGGCTCGAGGCGTAGTGAAGTGGTGATCTTTGGTGATCTTACTCTTAGGTTGACTGTGCAGTGGGCAGACCGTCAAAGTGAGTTCTTGGGCTCCGGCGTAGTAGAATGTGATATGGCTGTTGATCGACTCCTTAGGTTCGTGACCCCAGTGGCCAGAGTAGATGAACTTCGTCAAAAGTGAGGCTGCTGGGGCTCGGCGCTATGGCCAGTGGCGATATAGCACGAGGTGATCGACTCTTCAAGTTCGCGTGACTGTGCGAGTAGAGCGAACTCGTCGAAGTGAATTCTTTGGAGCTCCATTTGTGGACGAGTGTGATATAACTGGTGATCGACTCGGTCGCAGTGAGCGAACTGCGTCGAAGTGGCTCTGGCGAGCTCTGGCGGCGAGGCCAGAAGTGGCGATATAGCTGGTGATCGACTCTCGGTTCGCGTGACTGTCGCGAATTAGGCGAAACTCGTCAAAGTGGCTCTTTGGCTCTAGGCGTAGGTCGAGTATTGATATAACTGGCATTTGTCTGGTTGTGGAGAGAGCATCTGAAACTAAGAGTTCGTGGCCCGCGTGGCATCTCTTATGGTCGATTGGCGAGGAGAAGCGTCCTTTGGGCACGCTTTGTTAATGTCGGTGAAATCGATCACGAGCCGCCCTTGGTTGCTTTTTGGCTAGTACAGTTGGCTGGCCATTCGGATATTCTACCTCCACGATCGCTCCTGTGGAGTTTCAGCGACTATACGTTGATGACTTTTGTCTTTCGAGCGCCCAGCTCCTCCTCTTTTGTTTAGGTGGCTTGAAGGATGGGTGACGTTCGACTATGGTGTCACAAGTAGGATCAATTCCTCCCATGTCCGCCTGCTTCCATGCGAAAGGCGTCTTTGTTACGTCTTAAAAATGGATGAGAGGTTTTTGGTGCTGCTTTAGCTTGGGCCGATATGGCGGGGTCATTCGAGGTCGTCGTCAGTAATCACAGGTTCGGTTCTTCTGAGGGCTGAGATCAGTGAGCCTTCTCGTCGCAGCGTAACTCGACACCTCGTCACCTCGATGCAAACTGGCATGGGATCTCGAGTGAGTACGTTGTATTGAGCCTAGAGGTAATACCTTTTCCCGGAGAACCCTCCACGGATAGTGTTGATGGGCTCTAGTTTCTCCTTAGATGCCCATTTATCGAATTTGCCAGAAGATGATGTCGGTGAACTCCCGGGTTATCATTTAGGACTAGATGGCTTTGTTTGTTGGCCTGTTCTTGTGAACTGAGTGGAGTCGTCATGAGGATGTTGGCATCTACCCGGTCTGAATCAGGATGTGATGGATGTGTCGAGCCGCAGTAGTTTAGACATGTTTGTATTTCCGCTATCTCTGTCGACTGATCTTTGCGTGTAGATGGGCCTTCGAGTGCAATTTGGTTACGCCTCCTGCCGAATTTTCACGAGATTACTGGATTTCACCTAGGGATTGTTGGTCTTTGGTCGTCGTCTGGGGTGGTGGTTCTTTGAGTCGGGCACGGTTGAAGGCTTGATTACGAGCACGATTTTCGGGGGGATATGAAGCGTCGGAGGTATCCGCGCCGTATTAAGTACTCTATTTCTCTCTTGAGTTGTATGCAGTCGTCCGTGCGGTGTCCGTAGTTCCTATGGAACTTGCAATACTTGGAGTTGTCTCTTGTTGCGGGGTCTGACTTCATTTGAGTTGGCCACCTCAGGAACTATTCGTTTCGTACTTCACGTAGGACACCGTGATCTTGCGGAAGGCTGTTAGGGGGTGGCTGTTGAGGCGAATAAGCGTCATCGTCTTTTCGGATTGTGGTGGGTAGAGGCGATCTACGAGGTTCCCAACGCCTTTTTGAGATCAGTTCCCGTTTTTCTTTGGAATCCCCTTCACTAGTCGCTTTGTCTTTTGGGGCTTCGTCCTCGTCGTTTGTCTGTCTCGCTTTTTTCCTTATGAGTGGAAGAGCTCTCTTTCTTGGATCACGAGGGCTTCAGGTGTATACTTCTACGCTTTGAGCACCTCGGCCATGCTTGTTTGGGGATTTTGGAGATGAAAACATCGGAATCTTTTGTTTGAATCCTAAGCCCGATAAGCGATTAGTTCGCAGGCTAAAATCGAGATTATATCTACCTTTAGGGCTCGACATTGAATCGTTGGACATAAGACCTCGAGAACTCTTCACGAGGGCCACCTTGATGGTCGGTAGATGATAGCTTGGCTTTACATATGTCTGGCTGATGAAGTGAGAAGGCGAATGCAATGGATAGCTCTCTGAATGAGGAGATTGGCAACGGTGGAAGTGACATTGAACCATGGCAAAGGCGGGGCCTTTTAGGGTGATAGCGAAAGCTCTGCATCGCACCGGATCTTGATACCCATGTACGGTTCCATTTACCAGTTTTGTAAAGTGTTGGGGATGATCGCGGGATCTGGTGCCATCGAGCAGCTTCCACTGTGGCGTCGAACTTAGATTGGAAGGAAGTGGAGTACCTGTTTGTGTGTGAGAATTGACTCAGTTTGTTATACCCAAGGTATCCATAGTGTGGGGCGCGTCCTCTTTACCTCCTTCCTGCGGTTGAGCTCTTGTTAGGCTCTTGAACCTTTGTTTCCATGATTGTTCTCTGCTCCCGAGAGGTGGCGCTGATTCTTCGTTCTGACGTGCCTACGAGTCGCCGTTGCCTTCCCCTCCCGGGGCTAGATGTGATCGTGCCCCGGGCTCGGGCGGATGCAGCACGCCGACTCCACGAGGAGTGCCAATGTTGTGTTGTCCTTCATGAGGGGGAATGTCATGGCCTTCCTTAATCTGTCGTGCCTCCTGTGGTCGTCGCATCTGTTTGGTGAATTGTTCTAACTCTTCTATTAGACACTGATTGGTGAGGCGGAGTGCCTCCACCTCGTCCGTGTTGGCCTGCATTGTTTCTAACGCGCAGGGAGGTCGGCTATCTGTGTTGCCTGGTTGGTCTTGCATCCTTGGAGGATTAGCGTTACTCTGCTTGTATTCTGATTGATACCATTAATGCTTGAGAAATTAGTTATATTTATAAAGGCCCATGTTCCACAGTGGCGTAGTGATGATGCACATTTTCAATCGGAATTGGGGTGGGCGTGTGAAATTCGTTAGTCCCGGATCCGGATCTTGGTAAATTTGGGTTGTAAATTTTGATGGATCGTCACGAAGTGCGAAATATGATGTTGCAAATCTTTGATGCAACAACTGGCACAAGTCGGTACTCCTCTGCCAAAAGCTCAGAAGGAAGGGGGTGCAACGGGGGCCGCCCGGGTGGCCGCCTCCGATGCCTAAGTCGGTTCCTTTACGAGAGAAAGAGAGGCGCCCAGAAGGCGAATGTGTCTCGTGTGAGGATGCGTCTCCCCGGTATCGTGTCGATATTGGGCGTTAGTTTTTGCGTACCTTTCCTTGGAGTGGGGTGAGCTTGTATTTATAGTAGATGCTCAGCAGGTTGGATGGTGACTAGGATTTGTTCCCATTGGATGAGATATTTTTTGTTATTATCGGTATCAGATTTGGTAAAGGATATAGAAAGAACAATTTATTTGGGATGATCTTCCTTCCTTATTGGGGGATCCGATTCGATGATGATCTATTATTGTCTTTCTTTCCTTATTGGTGAGGTCGAGTTGGTTCGCGGAATAATATATTATTAGGGTTATTCTATTTTACTGTACCTATGGGAGACTTTCACCATAATCGGGTCTTTAGGCAGCCAGGTTGGACCCTTATTTTGAAATTTGGCACGAAAGGCTTGAATCTTGTGTAAAGGCACGGAATGCTTGATGGGCATGTCATTTGGGGTTTAAGCGAGTGGGCACGAGTGTTTCGTTAGGTACGGTCTCTTTCTTGGGCTGTAGTGGGCTGTATGAGCCTTATTTTTCGAACCCTATCATTTATTCTATACTTTTTTCTTGTAAGTATGTGAAAATATAATTTTCCCCTCGTAAAAGCAGTGCTTATACATCCCTCCCTCTTTCTCTCTTTCAAGGCCTTATTTGTTGAAATAAGATATGAGTTTTTATCATTCTTGACTTGAAAATCACCTTCCATCGTTCTTCCCAGTTTGGGTTTTTTCATTCAATGGTTTCTTCCATTGATATGAGTTTTCCTTTGTTTTTCGTGTTGTTGTCAGACTGATACATTATATTTTGTCATCGACTTGTTCTCGACGTCTGATTACGTGCCTCGACTAGTGTTATGCCATGCACAGAAAGGGTGCCTCGACCTGGTATTTGATTGTGATGCCATAAATCGAGGGTCGAATTTTTTTTTGGCTACTAGACAGTTTGCCATGTGAACTCCTACGCCGGCGCGCCGCGTCCAGGTGTGGTGTGCAAACCTCGACCTAGTGGTGTCGCGCAACCGCTGTCGCCCGCGCCTTTTGTTATGCGTGCGTCTCGGTCGGCGTGCGCATGCGGTATGGCGATAAGCGTCTTTGTCGTGCTTGCGACAAAGCGCTATGTTACCGTGCGCCGATCGTGCGGCGCTGGCTTTGTGCATCTAAGCGGCGACCGCGCGAGCTTTGTCATAGGCGACGAATTTTCTATGAGTGGCCAGCCACATCCGTCGGTCAGGCGAATTCTCTGTCCGTATGCAGCCAGTCGTCTGCTTTAAGATATATCATTGCTCTCTTGGCACGTACGTCGGGCGTGCATGGCTTCTTCTCTGTTGTGGCTAGCTTTGTCGTGACCTAAAAATCCTTTGTCGCGACATAACTCCTCTTTACCTTGGCCAGCTCTGTTGCGACATAAAAATATTATATCGCGACCCAAAAATACTCCGTCGTGACAGAAAATTCCCCAGCCTGACCAACTATGTTGCAACGAATTGCTGTCATAACCTGAAAACCTCTCCATTTGGCCACACTCATCATGACGGAAAACTCTGGCACGGCGGCTCTATCATGACCTAAAAATGCCCGATCCGACGGAAAATCACTGGCGACCAAGCGTATCCGCGACATAGAATTGCTTTGTCACGACACGACCCCATGAAATCCTGTCGCGACACAACAAATTTCCCTATCAGCGACCTGAATTCGCTGGCCTGCGAAGCTCGTGTTACAACCACGACCTCGCGCACCAGCCGTCTCGGCCTTGACGAGGGACCCTCTGTCAGCGACATTGTCGAGAATAAAACCTTTGTTGTGACCACGGGGAGGACCTGTTGCGTGAGAACACGGAAGAAAGCAACTACACGTAAGCGACGGGATAACCCTATTGCGACCCGACAACCCCTGCGGCTTATGAACCATGTCGACACAAAGAACCGTAATCGCGACACGAGTGCACGAAAACTGTCGCGACGAAGCGGTAAGCGAATGATAGCCTCTACGGGCTGCTTGCACCTTGACCTTTTTTCCTTTCTAAATACCCTAAATTCAATACACAATAGCCTTTTTATTACAAGGACAACATGAAACCTAGAAACTAGGTCTTTTGCCCAAAATTTAACAAAAACTGGATAAACATCCAAAATTTTACAAAATACATGAATAAGCCGTAATCTGACCTTTTTTCACAACTAAGGTCTTGGATGTGTTTCATCCCTCGGTGTACCTCCAGTACATGACGGGATGAGCAATGGCCAGTAGATGAATTCTCCTCTGAGGGCTACCACGCTTTAAGTGTACATACGTAAAACCATACACACATTCAAATACAAGTATGCACATTCTTACTTGAATGTCTACATGCCATGCCCCATGTCTCGAGTCCTCACCGACTCCCTCACACATGCATTTGCCATGTATGAAAAAAAAACTGTTTTAAAAACAAAATAATTTTGTTTTTGAAAACTCATTGGTCAATCTCCGATATAATTTATTGGACATACTCCGATAAAATTTGAGGGACAACCCTCTGATATAATTTAGTGGACATACTTCGACAAAATTTTGTTGGTCAACCCTCCGATAATATTTAATGGACATGCTCCGATAAACTTTAGTGAACATACTCCGATATAATTTATTTATTGGACAACCCTCCGATATCAAATTCATTCAAAACCCATGTCATGCACTCACACCTGTTTCATGCGATGTCCCCGTGCATATGAAATGCCGAATGTCATTTCATGCCAATTCATGTTACATTCATAATGAGTACTACATGCAACATTAATAAATCATGGATTGTTTTATTTTCTACATATAATTCACATCCATCATAAATTCTATGTTAATACATCAATAAGCATATATTAACATGATTTTTTTCTCAAATTTTTTTAGTGGCAACACCAACTTGACATGACGGACGATAACAATTTGAAAATTTTAGCATTCAGTCCCAAAATTTTAGGACTGAACCTTATGGCCACTCACGGCCCTAAAACACTTCATGTCATTAAATGGTTCTTAGACAAAAATTAACCAAAGTATGAGAAAAACTCCTACCTCTCGGAGTTTGACAGAAACCCTGTATTCTTGTACCTACGAAGCTCTCATCGCGTTGATGAACTTTGCCTCTTGCTCCGACGAAAACCGACGACCCGATCTCTGTAAATCCTAGAGATAAGGTGGAGCTTCTCACTCATCTTTTCTTCTTCTTTCTTTTCTTTTCTTTCTTTTTCTTTCCCTCTTTTTTCCCTTCTCCCCATCGAATTTGATCCAACATAATTCAAGTGGGAGTCTCATCCCACCTTCCCTTGCCACTTGTCCCTTTCTCATTGGTTTTTTTTCTCTCACCTTATCCCCTAATCCAAATACTTGGATTCGGCCTCTAGGTTTTGACACATGGCCTCCATGGATCCTCCTTAGACTTCCCCCTTGGTTTTGACTTTTCTCTCCATTTGACTACATGACTCCTAAATGGGTCGTTCAGTGAAGATGTCGTGTCGACTGCTTCGCGCGGAGGCGTTAAGCGTGAAATTAGTATCTCGAATCGTGAGGAGTGATTGGGTAACGAAGATTTTGCGGGCGATTAAGCGGTGAAGTCTGTTTTATCATATGATATCTAGAAAAATTTCAGGTTTTCAACCGAAATTATCGTTTTACCCTTTTAAGAAAAATTGAATATTCTCGAGTTTTACATTGACGATTGGCTTCTTCATAGGTTTTCATGTTGGCGTTTCAGATGACAAAGTTTCGATCTGACATAATCATCATATTAAATCATGTTCATCAGTATACTACACATCTAAAATCCTGGGTATTCTAAGCCTTGAGTTGTTTCTTTTTGCTTCAACCTGGATGCTACGTCATCCGCTAAAAGTTTTAACACTTTTGATTATGTATTGTTTGAATTTATTCTTCTTAAATTAATAAATTTATCTTTTCAATATATATATATATATATATATATATATATTTCCTTATTCTGACATTATTTTTGGTGAACACAAGAAACCTACAAGAGTAAATGCCACTATTGTCAAACATAAACCAATGTAGGCAGTCAAAGAAAGGGAAAAAGAAGAATCCCTTAGCATTTTTGAGATCCCACTTTCACCATCACAATCTTCTTGTTTTTCAACTTGGGATTGTGGACACCGCAATTTTGGCTATGATGTGTTTCCCACTTAAAGGCGAGACTCGTTTTTTCTATTTTTGAAAAATCATTTTTTTGAAAATGGTTTTGGAGTTGCCACTTATTTTATTTTTTTTTAAGGGAAAACAAAATAAGAAACAAAACCCTAAATATGACTCATAATAGGAAAAATAAGTTTGTGAAAATTGAGTTTAGGTACAGGGGTCAAGTTACCTATTGGGAAAGTACGGTGAAGATCCATAGCACCCCTCTAAGCCCCCTAAAGGTTGGGTCTCCAATAATCAAGTTAAGGCAGGTATGACAATTGATTAATCAATCTAACGATTAATACCACTTTGTATTCGGCGCTTTAGTTGCTGATTCATCTTGCTACAATATTCTTATAGCTCAACTTGCTCACCCGTTCAATAAGGGCCTTTTTATCATAATTTCATGAATCAAGCAATGAGTCAAGCAATATCATAATTTGTTGTTCCACAGGAGCTCATAGTGCTCATTGAAAGTCACGTGAAGTTCGAGTTTATCATACATGACACTAATGTGTTTTTCCAAAGAATAATTTGAGTCTTTTTTATATTCTTATAACCTCTCTAAAGTGATCATCATTTGTTCTTCCACTACATATAAAGAGTGGAGGAAAAATTCGGTATCTCTAGTTTTATTAATTTGTTTCTCTTTACAACTATTGCTGAATACATGTATTGAACAATTAGAAGAAATGATCCTTGACATTTTCATACAAGCGAGCTTTAATCAACCGCACCTAAATCCGCACTAATATACATTCATAATTTTATAAAATATCAAATGACCTCAAAAGGTTTTGAAAGGGTGTCCATTCAATAGAGAATTTAAAAAAAACATCAAAGCGAGTCGGATGTGATCAAGCAGGACCAATCAAAGTTGTGGAGTCAGCGGTCAGCGCCCGTCCATTTTCCCACGTCATCCGGTCAGCTATCATGTCATCGGTCAATTGCTATGTCATCCGATCAGGTCAACTACCATGTCATCCGGTCAACGTAAGTCAACAGCCAGCATCACGTGGACCAATCATACCCTGACACTTGGCTCCCTTAGGCTTGCCCGAGTGAATGCGTCGAATATTTGCCATGTGGTGATCCACATCTAACCCAGTCACTTGTCACGTCAACGCCATGTCATCGGGCGGTCAGCGTTTGTTGGCGCCATTGCTAGAAAATACAGAGAAAATTCTAGAAAACTTTAAAAATTCACCATAAATTCAACCGTAACTCAAAAAATTAAAAAAAATATATGTGTTGGAAAGCTCTCGACAAGATCTTTTCATCCATACCAAATTTGCATCAATAACTAGACACAAGAAAAGTTCGAAAAAATTTTAAGTATGTTTTCTCTCTAGTTTAAAAAAAAAAAAAAAAAAAAAAAAAACTGAAGCATAAAGAGCACCGTAGAGGCTTTGATACCAATGTTGGATATCACAAGGTTTGCAACGGAAATAAATAATACTTACTTGTTGAAGCTCAGAATTCGATGATGTCATCAATGCTTCAAGCTTAAAACATATCACTGTGATAGAATTTGTATTCAGTTTTTATAGTACGAACACCCTCTCTCTTGTATACTTCTCTGTATTAGAATTGTTTGGGAATGTAGGAGATTCTTCTACAACCGGGTGAATATCACGTTTGTCTTTTTTGTCTAACCCTTTAAAGTGTCTCAGGTTCCTGTATCTATAGGAACTTAGAGATACACTTTCAGAAAGACACATCACTTGGGTTATGGGTCGGGTCAAGCCCACTTGATGGACCCAAGCCCATAATCCAACAATTATATTCCTTGTTTCCATGCTCATCTTTTGTCTCTCCCATGAATTAACGTATTAATGACCTCTGAGGCCCAAGAAAACCTTGACTAGACCAACCTTTCCGATAGATGAGGTTAACTTGTCACGAGAATGGCTTGTTAAAATTGTTAAATAAAGAATGGAGCGGAGAATGTAAGCGAAGCTTTTGAGGCGTGTAGATTACACTTTCTTGAGTGTAATATTGCCTCCTCTGAGAAATAAGTTACGGGGATACAACAAAGCCTTAAGATTTCTTTGTGAAGAATCGGAAAACAAAATTAGAGTAGTGATTACGGAAATCAAACGTTATTTTATAATGCATGAGCAGGACATAAGCTGAAGGTTGCAGTAATTACGATAGTTACAACCATTTCATTTTTCGGACATAACTTTTCGAGACATAGCGAAATTATATGCATTAGAGAATCCACATGCTAATCCATAATCTCGAAGCTCTTTAAGTTACACACTTAATGTTTGTTTCCTTTTTATAAATATCATCTTACTCATTTATGAAGCGATGTGGAAATTGTTTCGGCATTTATTCTGTTGCTCGACAATCCTCCTTCGGCTTGTAATACGGGTGTCGTTCTCAACAAAGTGATGCATAAATGAAGGTATCTTATTGTTTTAAACCTTCAATTAGTGTAAGTACTTAAGGATGCACTATAAGAAAAAAAGACTCTATCTTAACGATTCTTATTTGTCATCATTGTGTTATATGTCATCATAACCGTAGTCTTATATGTCATCTATTGCAGTGTCAAGGTAGGTGTCGACAACATGACATATATAAAATGTTAATGAATGTGTTTTTCTGATAATCAATACTCTTCTCTCACCACTCATAATATGTCAAGGTTTGTGTTTAAATAAATCATGGTTTCTTTAAAAATATGTCAAGGTAAGGATCTTCCACCATAGATTTTAAATTGGAATTAGAAGCATATGTCATGATAGCCTTTGAAAGAATTTAAAAATAAGCTTTTAATGTTGCAATGAAGAAAGTATGATGCAAAATAACTTGTTGGCATATTGAAAATTATTGCTTAATTTAACATTACAAAATATACCTTGTTTTCATAACTAAGACTTTATCTTGTTAACCACAAATGCACCATATAAATATGCATGTAGCTATTAAAACACATACATATATTGTGTTAATTTGAATTAAGTTGTCCTCCCTTTCAATATACAAACAAATAATATATTCAAAAGAGGAAGCTAAAACTTTGCTTAGAATAAAAGATGCCAAAGATTATGTAAATCAAGTTCTATTTATAATACATACATCAAAAATAAAAACTCATAGAACCAATAGATAAATTATACAACAAAATATTAACCATGTATGTATATACATCTTTAAATGTCTCCTATGCAAAAACCACCTTGAGTCTTTCACTAACGACTGTAAAAAATAAATAAACAAATGACACGATTAATTATTATTAAGTTTGAAGATAGAGAATTTATGTAATAAAATCTTGAAGTAATTACACAAACTTTAATCTTACCAAAATAACATTTGTACTACCAAAATATTAGTAACACATTCGTATATACATCTTGAATCTCGTAATACCATCTTGAGTCTTTCGTGCGCGATACCTATACCAAATAAAATAAAGGAAATAAAAAAAAATGATAACTAATTATTGATATAAGATGAAACCCGTATAATGAAACTTTAAGAACTACACAAACTTTAATCTTGCAAAATAAGCGATCTGTAGTAGAGTTATATCATGATGCAATGAGGCTATATGCCAACATAAGTCATTGTTTGAAGGAGAAGTTATGTTATGACCTAATATTCTATATCGCAATGCAAGGCAAGTGAAGATCACGAGATCATTCGCACCAGTGCGAAATTTCGCACCAATGAAAATTTTAAGCACCCGGTCGCGAAATTTCGCACCGATGAAATTTTCGCGCCGGTCACGAAATTTTCGCATAAACTCTTTGACCTCATTTTGTTTTAGCCGTAACTTCTCATCAGAACTCCGTTTGGGTAATTTTGGTACCGTTGGAAAGCTTAAAAGTGTAAAATCAAATATATCTAGAAATAACACTTTGAAATTATTATGAAGGTGTAATTTTAAAATACTCCTAACTGGTCACTTTTCCTCTCTTTCTTCTCCTAACTTTTTTTATTTGGAAAGGCGAAGCGGAATTGAATAAGGTGTCGATGGAAGCTTACGAAGTCTCCTATCAACCAACAAGTACGACATCGAGGGTAGCACTTCTTCTCTAACTTTCAATCAAGGCCCCATTGCGAGACGATGTGACATTTGGTTGGGGAGAGTTAGCGAAGGAAGTGGCATCTATTTCACGGTAAACCGAGACAAAGTGTATTGTCATTCTTCAGTCTTTCCCTTGCAATACAGTTTCTAGACAATTCAAGGAGATGTTGAGTTAGATGGAAAAATTGAAGGCATTGATATTAGGATAATAGTGGAGGTAGGGGATCAGGAGACTGATAATGTGCGACATAGCCCATAGAGAACATATATTTAGTAGACCCGACATAGGTTAGTTCTAATATGGGAATATAATTTGCTATGATATGAAGTAACAATCAACACAAAAATAAAAAAGCGTCCTTACCTCCAAATGCGGCTTCGAACTTGAATGCCTAACAAGTGAGCGTCGAAGAATTCCATAATTTGGTGAGAGTAGCGATCATGTAAATCAGTTCTCTGCAAGGGAAAAAACTATGATGAGCACTTTCTTAACCATACCATAATGAAAATGGTCGAGCTTGTGATCTAACATGTCTCTTTCTTAAGAAAAATGGTAAAGCTTATCAAAATTTATTTTCATTTATTGAAAAATATGAATATTTCAAATAATTGAATACTCTGTTTGGTCTCAAGAGATTCTCATTAGGAAGGAAATAGAAAACATGTAAGGACCCCTTTCTTCTTATAGGTTGAAAACATGCCAATTAACTATTGATTTTTCCATTATATAATCAACACACAATTCACAATTGTAATTAACTATTGAAAACATTATAGGTTAACCATCACAAAATTCACACTTTCCTCAATAAGTCATAAGAAATCCACATGAATCTAATTACAATTATATCCACATGAATCTCACTCTAAAATCTAGATTCAATTATAATACCTTGATTAAAAGAGACAACATTATCAATAATATAATTACAATGACAAATAAAAAGATGAAATATTACCATTTTTTCACCTTCTTAAAAGAGAATATTTTCTTTTTATTCTATATTGGAACAATTTCAAGGAAAAAGAAAGATAAAAGAATGCAATTTGCAGTTGGAGGAACATGAACCATAGGCCTGATTCTTTCGGATTCTATCCACATTGCTCACAATCACGAGATCGAGCAAAACAATCGAGAACGAAGCATATTATAGGCGGGGAAAACAAGCGGATCATGTGTCAGTGGCAGCCTTAATTATTTTATTTCGTCAAAATTTAGTAATTGAAGTCATTTTAAATATGAACATAGATAACCGGAATAAAATAATTGCTATTCAGCGTTCATCACTAAACCACTAAGGTTTCGAAGGCGTGAAGCATGCATATACGTAAACATAGATACAGATGAAAGAGCAAAAGGTACGATTTTAAGGCGATTAAACAAAGCGATGATATATAGAGGAGAAAGAAAAAGAGGTTGCTCGAAAGTTCAGGAATCTACAACTCCATGTATGGAAGAAATGGAAAAACCAGAAATGAAAAAGGGAAGGAAGGGGCAACAAACACATCCAAACACACAAACCCTTTAGTACCAGCCGCGACCCTCAAATACTAGAATATACCTCATTGAGCTTTGATGGATCGCAATGCAATCTACGCCCGTCTTCCTCGACACAACTTACTCATGGTTTGAGAGAAAACAATTATGAACATCATCAGAGTGGTCGAATGCGGGAGAAACGGCATGATAGGAGGAAAGCTCATCGCGTGCCATCACAAAGAGGTTTTGTTGAGCGCTATGTTCGGGAGTGAAAGGGAGAGGAGAGAAGAGATGTGGTAGGTAGAGGAATTTAGAATGGGAGGCATATTAGGGTTAAATTCGAGAGGGCGGTAGTGTAGAGAAAGGAGGGAGGAAATTGGCGGTCTTTGAAAAAATGGGAGGGAGAGGGAATCTTGCTCTAAAAAAGGGAGATAGTGTAATTAAATATAATCTATCCTTATAAAAATAATTTGGACATCAACGTCCAAAAAGAATATTTTAGAAACAAAATTTAAAAATCAAAACTTCAATAAAAGTCCACTTCTTAAATACCAAAATTGTTTTTTTTTATAAAAGTAATCATTATTTAATCTTTTTGCAAAAACTAATGTTTCTAAAATTAGTTATTTCAATTCAAAATTTGAGATATATGAGTTTGGTCACATGTTGACTTTGAACTTCTAATTTTATTTTATTCAACAATTTATATTTTATAAATTATTTATTATTTTAAAATTGATTACCTCTTTATCTGAGAATTTTAATTTTTATTTATTCATTTGAGTTGAGTCACCATTTGTTTTTTTAAACATAAAGTAAGAAAAAATTATTCCTTTGAAAATCCTAAAATTGTTTTATTAGATGGATTCAAATTTGAAACATAGGGTCTTTATTCTATAAAATATATAAATTTGGAAATTAAACATCTATTAAGGGACCCTCTTACAATTTTATACATATTAATTATCCAACATACAATGCATTTATTCAACGAGATAGAGTTTTAAATATAAAATTTCAATAAATTATGTGTTAGTATTTTTTTTCCATGCCTTGACATATATAAATATTAACTAACGGTGACTTATAAATTTTTGTCAAGGTTCCATCATCCCAAATCATGGAACAACACAACAAGTTTTATGTATGTCATTATTGCTTTGAAGTAAGTGTAATATGTCATAATTGCTAATTTAAATACACAATATTGACATATATTGTCATAAGTCAAGATAATATATGTCAATAATTGCATTTTTTCTTGTAGTGATGCTAACGAAGTTTATGGTGTCCTAGGATTAAACCATAACTTCTTACGATTAGGATCGAAAGTACCACACACATCATCTTTGTTTATTTCACAAAGATCTCTTATTTAACTCCTAACAACATTTTTAATGGCCATGTGTTAGGCAATCCCAATTACGTGAATATTTCAAGTAGAACCCTTAAACTCTTGTTGAAGCTGGCACCACTTCATATTACATAGAGTGGAGATCCTTTTATTGTCCACACTGTGCTGGAGCAATTTCAAAAAAAAAAATCTCCATTAAAGTTTAATCTCAACCTTTTATGTAGCAGTAGCACTCTTCATTTTCTAAGTAGCAGAGACTCCTATTAAAAGTGCTAAACAAACACTTATCAATAACTTGTTATTACCCATTAAACTTTAGTAATTACCGGTTTGGTAATTCAAAGTTGAGTTACCATTATTGATGTCTTGAGGTTATATTTTAATCCCATACTAATCTGATCCTCCACACACTTTATCTCGACAGCTTTGTAAGAGGATCGGCGAATTTTACTTGATTTCACATATGTGATTGTAATGGGTACCACTTAGAATCAATTCTCTAATATAGTGTACCTTGGAAACATATGTCTAGACTTACCATTATAAATATTATTGAAAGCACTAGACATTGTTGCCTCACTATCACAATGTAAAGAAAGTGGTGGCATCGGTTGTGGCCACAACTCAATTTCAAATAACATATTTCTTAGCCACTCAGCTTCTTTACCAGCAGCTGCTAAAGCTATAAACTCAGCTTCCATAGTCGAGTGTGCATGACAGGTTTGTTTCTTAGATGCCCGACTTATAGCACCACATTGTGTAAATATCAGCACATGGTGGATATTATCACTAGCTTTTGTTATCCGACATCTGAATAACCAGCTAAAGCGTGGGAATCCAGTATAACATAATTTTAATTTAATAGTTCTTTTAAGGTAATAAAGTACCCTTTCAAAATTTGCCCTCCAATGAGCCATACTAGGATTACTTGTAAATCTTGACAACTTACACCTGATAAAGCGATATAGTTCTAGTACAATGTAGCATACATCCAGACTTCACATAACACTAGCATAATTTAATTGCTCTATTGGTCTAGCATCATTCTTTACAAGTTTCACGCTAGAATATATGAGTACTATATTCTTTTATTTTAAAATCTTGATATTTATCTACTTGACTTCTCTATGTAATGAATTTGGTTTAATATAAATCCACTATCATGCTTTTATGTAATTTTATTCCTAAAATTGTATCTACTTCATTAAGATCTTTAATCTTAAATTTGATAAGAAAATTCTTAGTTCCAGTTATACCAAACATGTTAGTACCAAATATCGACAGCATAATCTGTCTACATACGAACAAGCAGTACTCCATAATCACTAGTAAATTTAGAATAAATACATTTATCAGCAGTATTATGCCTAAAACCAAATGATAATATAACTGAATCAAATTTTTCATGCCATTGTTTGAGCTTGTTTAAGACCATATAAAGATTTAACAAACTTACAAACTTTATATTTCATTTTCGGGAGAATAAATCCTTTAGGTTGTTAAAGTATAAGCTGTAGCACTAATCCTTAAATTTAAAAATGCGGTTTAACATCCATTTAGTGAACATGTAACTTATTTATAGAAGCTGAAGCGAGAATTCTAATAGGCGTTATTCACAGCTCTTGGAGCATAAGTATCAAAATAATCTAAGCCTTTTTTTGTACCAAAACCCTTATGACTAATCTTGCTTTAAAGGTTTGAATACTACCATAAATTGAACTTTCTCCCACAAAAAGCCCATTTTATTTTTTAATAGGTTTTGATCCTGGGGGTAAATCCACGAATCCATGTGTGGAGCATTATAGAGTCTATTTCATCATTTCGGCTTCTTGCCGAAAATTTGAATCTCTTGAAACCAAAGCTTCACTCAAAGTTTTAAACTCATCTTCAATGTTTAATAATATCTTCATTTTCCTTAAATTCTATCTCTATTACCTTCTCTTAAAAGGTAATGATCGGGAGATATAAAATCGGAGATCAAGATATTTTTCTTTTCTTGTCCTCGACTTCTTTCTTAGTTCGGATGGTTCAATTGTATCTTCGCTTAGTTAAAGGATCATAGGCAATAGATGTATTTTGATCCTTTTTACGGATTCATTCATAGTTTAATTTTAACAAAACTATTTTTCAAAAATTCAACATGTATAGATTCTCACGATAACATTAGATTCTAAATCTAGTAATCTATATGCCTTTGAATTTTGTGCACCAACAGCATGAGACTTAATTCCTCTTGAACCTAATTTAGTCCTTTGAGAATCAGGAAGTCTATAATAAGCAATACACCCCCATACTTTAAAATAATTTAAGTTTGGTTTCCTTGGTCCAGTTTCATATGGTGAGATATGTGTTCTTTTTGAAGGAACCACAGTATGTATATAACGAGGCGGTAAATAAGGCTTCGCCCCATAAGTTGAAGAGGTAGTCGGCATTTAAAATCATGGCATTTACCATATCAACTAAGGTCCTATTTTCCTTTGCCAAGCCATTTGTTGAGGTGTAAAGGGGGTGATTTTGGTGAATTATTCATGATCTTCACGGAACTTATCAAATTACAATTTGAGGAAGTATTCACTCCTCTATCCTCCTTATAATTTTAATTTTCCTTCCTTTTGATTCTCTACTTTAGATTAAATTCTTTAAATTTATCAAAGAGCTTCATCCTTGTTTCCTAAGTAAAGTATACACTAGTATAACGTGAACAATTATCTATAAAAGTTATAAAATATCTATTTCCTCCTCTTGTTAATTTTCCATTTAATTCACAAATATTAGAATGAATTAATTCTAGTAATTTTGTTTCATGTTCTACTTTAGGAAAAGGCTTTCTAGTAATTTTAGCTTGTGCACATATTTCATTTATCTAAATGATCATGCTTACAAGAAATATAATTATGATTCGGTATATATTTAAGCATAACATAATTTAAATGTCTACAATCTATCCATAAAGTAGAAGATTCAACCATATAAGCAGAAGCAATATTTATGTTATTAATACTTAGTTTGAACATGCCATCAAGGGAATATCCCTTTCCTACAAATCTGACATTCTTAGAGATTACAAACTTATCGGATTCTAAAGAAGCGATCTTAAAAGCCTCTCTTGCACAGCAGTTGCGGAAACCAAGTTTCTCTTGGCATACGGAACATGATGCGCATTAACAATTAATAAGCTTACGTGTCCAGGATGTGAAATTGAAGTCGCATTTCCTTTTCGGCACTTTGGCGAGGCGTGGTTTCCCATAAAAACCTCACTATCATCTTGATGTAAGTCTTTGAAAAATTCTTTGTTGTCAGTCCATTGTTCACGCATTTGTTGCCATGTTTAGATTCGATAACCATGGCTACAAAATTCGTATCTTCTTTAACAACAATATTGGCTTGAAGCCAGTTGTCCGAACTGCTGTCCTTATTTCTTTTTGTCTCCTGCTATCTTTATTCTACAATCTTTGATGTAATTGCCCTTTCTTTCCACAATGAAACGGGCCTTGTTCTTCTTGTTGTTGAACTTTTTGAATCCCCCAGTTTTCTGGACTTTGAGTTTGTTTTGATACTTTGCTGAAACTTATTTCAGTTTTCCCGAGTGCTCCCTATGGCATTTACATGTGAATTCACATTTGAATTCATAGCCTTCTCCTTTTGGAGCTTTTCATCTCTAATTCGAGTTTCTTCTTTTCTTCCTTTATTCATCCGGTATCTTGGTGTAGGTTACGCAATGGTTGCAAGTCGGATCGAACATAAAACTACCTTAGTGGTGAGAAGAAACTTCATTTTGTCCTTCCATCGATGAAATTGGTTAAGATCAAATGGTTCAACTTGAGGGATCTTCTTGATTAATGAACACAGGATTTGTAACCAGTGCCATACTCTGAAATATTACACTCAAATTGTTAAAATTGTTAAATAAGAATGGGCAGAGAATATGGCTTTGAGGGCGTGTAGATTACACTTTCTTGGAGTGTAATATTGCCTCATACGGCTCTAAGTTACAGGATACAACAAAGCCTTAAGATTTCTTTGTGAAAAGTCGAAAACAAAATTAGAGTGATTGGAAATCGAATGTTATTTTATAATCGTGAGCAGACATAGGCGAAAGATTTATAATGGTTTGAAATGAAAGTTACAGCCATTCATTTTCGAGACATGCTTGAAATTATGTGCATTAGAAAGTCCATGCTAATCTATAATCTCGAAGCTCTTTAAAGTTAAGCCCAATGTTTGTTTCCTTTTTATAAATATATCATCTTACTCATTTATGAGCAATGTGGGAAATTGTTTTCTGGCATTTATTACAAGCTACTCAACATGGCTTGTAATGGCGTCCGTTCGTTAGTGTCTCGCGATATCGAGCTCGTCATATCGCCCCATGCAGTGTTCATCCCCACCGATGTCACGAGCATTCGGGCGTATCCGTCTGCCACTTGCATGGAATGCCCCTCCAGGAACAGGCCATCGGCTGGTATCTGATCTCCGATGTTTAGGAAGACCACGTCTCCGACGACAATGTCGAAAATGGAGATCTTCTGTCGGCTTCCGTCTCTCGCGACGTCTACTTTTATGTTGTTGCTAATCTTGGATAACTTGTCAAACTGTCTTTCCTGTCTGAGATTATAGCGCGGAAACAGAAATGACGGGAAGACAGCCACGAAGATGCTACCAGCCTTCCTCGGTCCATCTCTGTGATGCCGAAGCCGAGAAAGCGCCTTTGAGCCAGCAGTATCAGAATCATTGTATCCATGAAACATCAAAACAAAATAGAGTCCTTTGGGGAGGCTTGGGGTAAGTGTTGGAACCAAACTTGTCCCTTCTTCTGCAAATATCATCCTCGTTTCCCAGGATTCCATGCTGAGGGTCAACCAGAAGAGCTGCTGCGACGCCTCCTACTCCCAAGCCTGCGAAAGTAGTATAATCTCTCCCCTTCACCATCTCTATGGGCTTTACTTAGGGTCAATGTCAAGGCCCAAATCATGAACAGGGTGAATGAGGTTTTTGGATATCAATATCATTATGGTGATAGGAAATGGATGGCTGGATTTCAACGGCGAAATGGGGGTGGAATAAGATAGCAGAACTTGCCTTTTGCTGCCTAACTACGTACATTCTGTTTGGAGAGAGAAAGCAAGACCCACCCTGTAAGAGCAGATGGCAACGTAGGCGACCCGCCACCTCTTTTGGGCTTTGGTGAAGGTGGCAGCGCTGACATTGAGAATGATTGTGCCAGTCATAATGCGGAATAATTGATTACTTTTTCTCTACCCACCTTAATCAATCAATCGTTGTTGAAGAGGAGGAAGAAGATGAACAGAGGGATAAATGATTGATTAAGGTGGGTAGGGAACAAGTAAGCAGGTTAACCGAAGGAATTTGCTTTGAATGGCAACCTCGGGGCTTACATCTTATAGCATAAAGAGCGGAGGAAATTTCGTAGTGCTTCCCGCCATGTAACAACTGTGTTGTCCCAATCTACCAATAGGTTTTTTCAATGTTTTAAATTATCGATGAATTATTTTTGAGGAATCCAATTAAATCGGATTAAATTAAGATTGAAAAGATCATCGATCAATAATTAGAATCCATCGATTGGAATCCGATTTTTTTAAAATATAGGTTTTTCTGTTTTTTAAATTTTTTTTAGACCATAAGGTGTCTTGAATAGATGGTCTTGCGTATAAAAAACGTTTTTAAGTAATATCATCCAGTAATCTTTCTCTCATAGAGAAAGGTTATAAATACGGAAAAAGTTCTGATACATGCATATGGCCAAGCATTCTTAGAAAATTTTAAGTAGGTAGGAACCACTAGTTAAATTAAAAAAAAACCCCAACCATTATAACGTTGACTCAACAAATCATCGCATCTCATCTTCAGATTGGCCACATCAACGTTTGTCTCAATGAAATGACTTTTCATCTTAATTTGTTTTAAGTCCGCAGCTAGACTAGTTGTCCCCACAATATGAGAGACGCGCTTTTCTTTATGCTGACTTAACATGTATAGTTGCAAAATCCTTCACATAATCATTTAAATTATAACAATATTAAAACTTATTAATCGTGTTATAGTATAGCAACTAAAATTATATCGTAGTAGTAATTATAGTTTAAAAGGTATAATAAAAATGCATTTGTATTTTTTAGAATTTAAGTGCTAAAAATTAAATCAATAAGCCAGATTAATCAAGAGTTAAGGGTATAATGATCAATTGCAAATTAAAACTTAGAGACATTAAGTTAAAGGATGTTATGCCATATTAGAGATTTGTGATAAGTGATTTGCAAATGATAAAATGAAGAGGAATTTAAAATGCAAGAAAGTTTACTTAAGTGATTTTTTTTTACCAAACATGGCCTTGTAACAAAAAGGGGATAAGACCAAAATTGGTCTTATGAGAAGAGGAGTACTCATTTTGGATGTTTGGAGGAAGAGAGCTAGGGCTTACGGTTCTTGAGGAGAAGAGCCATTTTTGTTGCTTTCTCTTCAATTTCTTTAGAGATTTACTTGTTCAAGTGAGAAGGAAGAAGGAGAAAGAAAAGAAGAAGAAATGTAAATTTGAAGTTTGGTTGAGGTTTGGGATTTCCTTCTTCTATTTTGTGTTTGTTGGAGTTGTGATTTTGTTTTGGATTCTTAATGGAGGAGTTTGGTGTGAAAAATGTGTAAAGAAACATGTAGGTATTTTAAGGGATTTGTTGTCAAAATTTGTCTAAAACTCCTGTTTTTGTTTTGGCCATATCTTGGCCTAGAGACATCCAAATTAAATGATTCTAATTGGAAGATAATCCTAAGACCCGTGGCTTTAAATATTTAGAAGACCACCAAGTCAAATTATGGTACTATGAGCCCTGAATTTGGAATTCAATTCTAGTTCTCGGTTTTGACTAGTAATCAGACCAACCTTGAGTGTTTGTGTCATATATTGAGTTTTGGTGATCCAAAATAAGTGATTCTAATTTCTGGATAAACTAAACTTCTTGTAGAACAAATTTCATGAAGGAAGTGTATTCAGATTTGGACCCCATTGTACCCAAAAATTCATCAAAGTAGAGCTCTGTTTTTAATCAATTAAGATTTGTCTAGACCAATCTTGAGTGTTGAGTCATATCTTAGGATAGGTTGATCCAAATGCAGTGATTCCAATTTCTAGGTATATTAGACTTCTAGGAGAACAACTTCCATGAAGGAAGTGTAATCATATTTAGACTCCATTATACCTAGAAAATTCCGCAAAGAGACTCTGTTTTAGTTGAACAAAGTTGGCGAGACGAACCCTTGTTTATGAAAAAAAAGATCCTTGTCTTCTCCTGTGACCCTGAGATACTTATATGTCTCTTCAATGATTATAGAAGACCAATAAAAGATATATGTGCATAGTTATGAATATGTAATAATGAAAATTGTATAAAAGTTATATGAATTAATGGTACATGATATAGGATAAGTATATTGAGATGATTAAGATACGAAGGATATATGAAGTGGATCAAATGAATACCTCTGCTCTTTATTATGCAAAACCTATCGATAATAATATAAGAAATATGTGAAACTATCTCACATGTTCAAGAGAATAATTGACAGTGAATATCTCATATGTATGCAGGATATCGGTAATTATTCATATATATGAGATATGTGTTTTTGATGTTTGTAAGATTGTTAAGAAAACATAATAAAACTTATTGTTTGCTTATGATTTGGTAGTTGGATAGATAAGCGTATACATAGGGATATGATCTTTTTGTCTGGTTTACAAAGCAGTGACCCAGTTTGGGTCGATAACGTAGATAAGATTTGGATCAATTCTGATGTTGCAGTTTGGATCATCGATGCAGATACGGTTTATAAATCAAGCATCTGCGTCTGGTGATGCAGTACAGCTGGGTACATACGGGTTTAGATCCCATGATGCTTACAACGGAATATGCGGGCGTGACGCTAGATGAAATGAAATTTTTTAATGTTTCTAAAGACATGAAACATGAAAACTGCTACATGAAATAGAAAAATAAAAATGACAGGGATATAAGACATGAAACACCAACCCATAAGGCTAAAGATAATGAATGTCATGAAAATGCAAATAAATCAATTAGTTAGTATTAGTGATAAGTGGTTGGAAGTATTGTGTCTATATGGTTAAATGGCACATATGTATATGTATAGTTAGATGCATTTGTATATGTGTTTGTGGCTTGATACCGTTATAGTGGTGGATTAAATATTTATGGATTCATTAATTTATAAAGAGAACGGCATTAGGTGTTATCGGGTGAGCTGAGGCGGTGAAAAATGACATCGTCGATCAAAGCCCAACATAGCAATAGGTGCACATCACTGATGTTTTGGTTTATTTTCATATGATGTACATATTTTTTTTTTGAAAACAATGAAAAGTTTTGTATGTGAGTGAGATATGTTGATCCTCCAATGGTGGAGATGTAATATGATAATGTATATGTTTATATTTTTTGTAAATTTATATTTTCAAAATAATTGTTAATAATTATATAAGTTAATAGGTTTATAGTTCTTAGATTTGTGACACATTTTCCTGACACGGGGTGCCGAGTTGGGGCGTCACATATAAACTCTCCCCTGAAAACTCTATTTCTCGTTGTTTTTTCTTTTCATCCTATTAGAAAGGAGAATTGTGGTTTTTGCGCTTACATTGGCGAAATCATCCATTTTTCGTGGATTCGTTCGCTTATGTTAGGACTTTCTCTCGATAAAGTGTTTTTATTGTTTGATCGAGTTTCGTTTATTTTTCATTTGTTTTTGTGTTTATCGTCATTTGTTGTAATGTGTAGTTTGTGATTGGTTTTTGTATGGAGCCAATCTGGCTGACAGCGCTCTTCCGATCAAACGAAAAGTCGTATGAATCTCTCTTGTTATGTTTTATCGAATCACGAATCTTAAGTATTATAGAGATCTTAGGATTATCGATTATAGGCCATAGTAAATCTCTTAATTTTTGTAACATGGGTGTCCTAAGCGGTCATAAAGAAAAAACGTTTAAAAGCAAATGCCATCTGACCGGGAGGCAAAAAAAACTGGTAAGGTGTGCGAAATACAGATACATTATGAGTCTCATTAGAAACCAATTTAGGTTGTTAAATATGAAAAGACCATTATCTACCTTTTCCACTTTAATTGTAAACACAGTCACATCATTACCGCGTAGTCATTTATGATTGGACCAAAATGTTGGTGTTTAGAGTATAATATCATTGGAAGACTTATTTTCCAAATACTCAAAAAGAATCACAACTTAGGGAGAGTAAGTCGTAGTTTGCTTCTGGGTTCCTCTTTTCTCCTCGATTTTCTTGGCTTGTGAGTTGGATGATTCCTTTTTAAGACAGATGGAGAACACAATAAAAGTGATAAAAAAAAAAAAATACAAGGGAGGAAAATACTTGGTGGTTTCTCAAGAATGAATGGATATGAATGGCCTACTAAATTGACCAAGAAAAAGGATGGGAAACATTTTATGGAAGAAGAAGAAGAAAAACATGTTCAATTAATGGAGATATTAGCTGCGAAACTTCCAGGAAACTGCTCCTCAACTAACATGACACATACAATTGTCTTGGACCAAACAGGTCATTTTCTCACCTTATCTTTCATTTCATTATATATCCAGTAGTCAATCCATTAATTCATGCATTATTTAATGTTAAAAAAACAAAATTATGTACAACCTTCATTTCAGATTCTATACTTTAAAATCTCTACACAGAATTAAAGTAGAAGTCAAATTCAAGATAAAATTAAAATATTTTTCAATCATGAAATTACTAAGTCTCAGCTTTTTTTAAACAAAATCATGAAATTTTCTTTTAATCATTTAAAATATAATTGACTATATATATATGAAAATGCGAATTTCCCAAATAAAATACGAAAAATAAAAAATTTCCCAAATCACACTGTTTTCATACTCAACACATGCAACTTCCACCTATAAAACACTTTATTTTTTTAAGATGGGGAGTGAGGTAAGAACAAGATTGTCCCTTGTACCATCGTGGGGGTGATAACATTTATTTCTATTTTATTTTGAAATTATATATTTTTAAATTAATTTTATTGATTCAGTGTGATATGGTATATAAACGTAAATCAATCATTAAAATCATCCGAAGATAAAAAAGCGATGTCGGGTTAATAGTATAGCGAATCATTTCAGAAAACATCGTTTAATAGTTAAATATACACACTTTTAATATTACTATTATTTTTTAAAATTGTATTAGAAAGCCGAATCTAAATGGAAAAAACAGTACACACATGGTATAACATTTAATGGAGCTCAATTATTGAATCTTTGCAAGAGCAGTGCACTAGAGCTCTCACCCACCCCTCACTGATTACCTTACTGTGTAAGATGGTGGGAGTTCCCATGTTCGAGTCTGAGGAGAAGTCCTCGCACAAGCTTCCATTGCTAGTGCCTAAGTCAAAGGACAACTCCACCTCCCAAGCTAAGTCAAAGAAGAATCTAAAGAAGAACCAGCATCAGAGCTACCACAGGGACCTATTGATCCGAGGGTCCAAAAGTTGATCAATGGATTGGCCTCTGCTTCATTCAAGGAATTCATGGACTATCGGAAGAGCAACTACATGTTGCATATGGACAATGCGAGAATCAAAGTCCGGCTCGAGGCGTCAACTTAGAGGCAACAGATGCAAGTGGACCGGTAGGAGAAGAACACAGCATACCTAGCGAGCCTCATGGCTTGTTTTCATGGTCCAACATCTACTTCGGCCGCACCTCCTCCTCCTCTTCCATCGTTCGAGTTTCCACCTTGGCCATCAACTTACCAAACGATGAAGACGAGCAGCCCGATTGTCACGCCCTTGCTCCCGCCTGGGCAAAGAGAGGGGGCGCAGCACGAGACATGGACTCCTTCACCTACTTTTTGGACATTGGTGGGCTAATTTCAATAAACAAATTCATAAGGAAATAAAAATTCTAATACCACCACCGTAGTGGTAGTTAACGTCGATATCACGTATTAGGTCGTTTACTTTATTGCATAAATAACTTTCACTATTATAGAAACTTTTGTTCATTCTGGTCAATTCGAAGCACACATCAGTGGACTCCTACGAGATGTAATTTGGCTCTGGCCAGTCACGAATGTGCGGATGTACATTCGGTGTCTACGCGAGATGAAGCAGCTCGTTTTAAGGCACATAGGCAGTGGGAGAAAGCAGATATGACCAACTTGTAAGAGTGGTCCCATTTACATAATACATATATCTGTAAAGTATAGGTCGGAGTTTACGTATACATGAATTTTATATGAGGTTTTCATGTACATAATTCTTGTAACGAACTTTTATATCTCAGGAGTTCGGAACATATATCATATACAAGGATTGCAAAGTGCAATCTGAGCGAACGGTACGATTCTTATGCTTCCTTCTTATTCATCATTGATTCTCATCATTTAATTTCCTTATCATATTATTCGAATTATACAACATAAGTATTTCACGCGCATGGGCATAATCTTGAATGAGAAGAGACACGGTACAATAAGTATCAGAAGGTGCGGTATGATACTAACCGAGACATGTTTGCCGCATTAGCGAGTGTCGTAGCACTAGTAGAATCGAAACAGCGCGATCAAATATGTCCATGTAGCGAGAGTGTGTAACCTTGGTAGGAGTGTCGGCTTAGCAGTGGGGGCGTCTCCTGCGCATCTTGAAGTGTCTAGCGTGCGAGTGTCGCGCACCCCATCGAAGCGTATCCACCACGTAGCGAAGTGTCGTGGTATTGGCGAGTGTGAAGCGCGATCAAAGGTGCATTCATTAACTGTCGGTCTTAAGCGGACATACAGTGCCTGTATTTGAAACTTCGTTTATAATTTTTTAATCTCATTAGCGAAAGAGGCAAAAAATAATGTTTGCCCAATGACCGGATCGCTGAGGCGAAGCGAATTCATATAACATTTAAACTTGTATGAACCCTTTCATTCACTTATTATGATCATACTCATTAATCCAATGGATAATTGTTAGAATTAACGGAATAGAGGAACTAAAACAGAGCTTACAAGTACGCCTAAGCGGACCAAAAAGTTCAGAAAACTTGACCTCGGGTTCGCCTAGGCGAAGGTGTTTCCGCCTAGGCGAAGCTCTACGCCTAAGCATGGACTCCTACGCATAGGCATAGGGGTGTCAAGCAGAAATAGAAATGTCCTTTTGTGATTTCGTGAAGCTCTTTATTTAAACCACGAATTTCGAAACAAAACCATAAGGTAGCTAAACCAACCAAAAACACATGTATTGAAAAGTTAGGGTTTTCCTAACCCAACTTGAACAAGTATTTCCAATACCAAAGTTTCCAAACAATTCGAAACTAACATCCTTACTATAGTTTCCTTACAAATATCAAACAAGTGTTCAAAATTTCCAAACAAGAATTCCATACCTGGATTCTTCTCCTCTTCTCTTCTTCTTTTTCTCCTTCTCCTTCTCCCATCGAATTGCTCTAACTCTCAAGCCAAAATGGGATTTTTTTTTATCTTATTCACCTTTTTAATGTTAAGGCCATGTTTGCTTCTTTCCCCATTTTGGGTTTAATTTCTCAGCATTTATGTCCTTTATTCTCCTTCTATTTGCCAAATTTTAACTTATCTTTATTCCAATTTAGCATATAACCTTTCATCTTATACTTGGGTTTTAAATTGGCAAATTACTAATTATCTTAACTCTTGGATAAATCTCGGGTTTTAATAATTTTCTTACTTAGCATTTAAATTAGGAAAATACAAATTTTACTTTTCTTATCATATAAAACTAAAATAACTACTAAGTCACAATTCGGTGTTACAGATGTTTGAGGAGTTTTCTATACCCATTGCTTTATTGTGCGAGGGACGGTGATTACCTTAAGTTTAGGGGTGTTTGAACTGTTGAGTTTTAAGCATTTCTTCTATTGGTGCCATGTTTTGCACCTTGGACATGTTATCTTTGAATGGCTTTTGTAACCTTTGAGTACTCTATGCTAATTTATAACATGTTTGTACTTGTAATAAAGTAAATGTATATTTTTCGAGGAATAAAATAATGTTAAAAAATAAAATAAGCAAAGCATAAATTTATCTGAAAACCAGGAGTAAATTGGTCATTTACCAATTAGGACCCAAGGGTCATAATTCAAGTTCATATGCCCAAAGTATAATTTGAATAAGTTAGGTCCAGGAATAATAGAGATGAAGAACACAAATGAAAAAAAATGGAAAAAGGCAGCAAAAAATGTATAAGGCCAAACATGGCCTTATTTTGGAATCAAAATATCTCATGTTGGTCTTTGGATAGGAGAGCCAAACAGATAAGGGAGAAAAGAAGAAAGAAGAGAAGAGAAGAGAAGGAGAAGAAGAAGAAGAGAAGAGAAGGAGAAGAGAAGTTCAAGAAAGATCAAAGTATGTGTTACTATGGGTTTATATGGATTTTTATGGTTAGGGATGACTATTAGTTGTTACAAACCTAGGGTTTAGTTATGGATTCATTCTAACCCTAGATTTGTTGAAAGTTGAATTGGATAAAACCTAGTTTGTATAAGTTAGTATGGAATGTCCCTTGCTTTGAGTATAGATTTTTTGGTTTTATTTGCAGTAGTGGAGTTTGGGTTTAGAACAAACTATTGCCCCTTTATGTTTTGGATTATGAACCGTTTTAGAGTTGATTTGGGAGGGAATCGTGGTAGGTTTGATGTAGGATGGAATAGAGGAAGTGTATGAAGAAAAGTGAGTGAAGAGGAAAATCTATCATTTTGGGCCATTCTGCTTGATAGGCTTTGAACGAGGTGGTACAGGTACCACCCTATACAAAACAAAAATGAATGCTGGTACCAGCGAGTAATCTGGGACACCACTCATTGAAACAAAGGTTAGTGCGGTATTGGTCCAAGTGGTACCAATACCACTGCTCCCTGCAGCCCTGATTTCTTGTATTTCTACATTATTAAGCTCAAATTCATACACCGATAGTATAGAAACCCTAGTAAATGACTAATGGGGGTTCAAATAAGAATGAAACTAAGTTGAAAACGTACCGTACAGCTTCACCTCGGCGAGTTTGATGTGGGCAAACTTAATGCCCTATAATAAGATAGTAAATTTCTAAACAAGTATAAACTTGCTATAAGTACAAATATGCATGGTTGTATATGAAAAAGAGTACAATTCAACATGTATAAGATATTATTTGATAATGAATATCTCCTTAGTATACATAATATCATTAAATATTCGTATAGCAGGATATCTTTTCTAATCTTGAAAGTTTATTAAACATAATACAGCGATAGATGCACTTTGTAGTAGGGTAGTTGGATGAATGGAAACGTACACATAGGACGCGGGTGCTACGGCATATGAGTTTCACGGATATGAGGCCCGTTTTGGTCGATGACATAGATCCGTTTAATCATTATAAGCGGCCCGTCTGGAGATCAGTCTCGTATTACATACAGTTCTTCAGTATCCACTTCTAAGTATTATGAGGCATAAGCAAAGCAAATATAGTATATGCAAATGAAATGTATATAGTATATGACATGATATGAAAAACATGCTTATTTCTTATGTGATGATAGTATACGATTCTGAAACAAAAGTAAAGTGTAAATAATCCCGAAAAGAAAGTATATGAAATATGATAATACGAATAAGGATGATACATGTAGAAGTAAATCTATAAATGATATGTGCAAACATGAATAAGCATGTGTATATGAAAAATGAATTTTAAAATGATATGCATATGTTTAAAGTGTGATGACCCTTAATAGAGGTCATCCATATGTATTAATTCTCACTAAGTAGAGGCTATTTATGGTTTAGTGGTATTATAGCCTGACTGAGCATTACAACTTCACTCTTATAGTTTTCTCTTTTGGACATGTGTGTTTGGTTTAGCATTTGGACAATTATAGTTGTTTTGAGTTGGTTTTTATCTATTTGCACTTGATTGAGCTTATTGATGCATCTGTGGTATGCTTTCATGTTGATTATGCTAGTTGATCTTTATGGGATATCTTTATTAGTGCATGCAAATTTTTGAAAAAGATTCAAAAGATTTTATTTTGTTGTGTGAGCTTATTGTTGGGATACAAGTGATGCCTATGATGATTTTTGACTGAGATTTCCTTTCATATGAAGAATATTAGAGATAGTTGAGTTTAAAGCCTAATGGGTTGACCATGTAGTTGTGCACTTAGCCATAGGTTCTTACCAACTTGAGCACAAGTCACATTATACCCTTTTTGGCCAATCATGCTTGGTTTAGAGAAGAATGAGGTGAATACCACATTTTTAGATCTCCTAAGACTCTAGAACTTGTTTAATTATTATTTGAGGTGAAATTCTAAGCATCATATCTTTTGGGAAATGATAGGCCATCCTTGGAATCAGTTAAGCCTTTCTAGCCCACCTTTTATTGCATTAATCTATAGTCACCTAATTTGAGCCTTATAAGCCATCTTTCATTCTTGAGAACCAAGAATAATCACCGAAAAACTCTGTTACTAGTTACCCTTCAATCGATAACCCTTGTTTACCCTTAGCATGTCGCTTGAAAAGCAATATTATAAGAAAATATGTGGTGTGAATGGGAAGTTTAGGCGAAGTAGTTGTGCTAATGAGGAGAATCAAAGGAGTTTAGGTGTGGAAAAAGAAAGAAAAGTAGCAAAAAGCTAAAGAACTTAAGAAGGAGTGAGTTCAGCCTCGTAGTCTTCTTACCTTGAGTCATTAAATCTGTAAGGGTGTTTTAACACTTAGTACCTCAAGGCCAACTGGTTTAGAAGTTATCGACCTAAAACTCGCTGCATGGGATAAGTAGAAAGCTTAAAGGGGCTGGACATTGCACCACTTCTAGCCTTGATGTTCAGAAAAAGGAAAAATTTATTGGTGGTCCTAGAGAAAGATTGAATCAAATAAGTTTGGTGGTGAAGTAATACAAATAACACAATGATGCAAAATGAGATGAGTTTGAATGATTCAATTGCATATATAGTCAAATAATAGAGGATGAAGGTGCTTTGACAAGAGGAGAATGTACATGTGTGTTTTGGGTAAACTTAAGCCTAAAGGACCTATTCATCTACCCTTCTACCCAAGTCATTCATTCTGAAGCTTGTAAGAGCCTATTTGATCCTAAATTGTAGATTATGCATATTAGTGGAGAATGATATGGCAAGCAAGCCTATGGAGTTTTGATCACTCTTAAATCGTGGGATTCCTAAGCGAGTAAGAGATCTTCCATTCCATTCAGTATCTCCTAATTTCATCTAAATTGCAATTGGTTGAATGGGGGTAGGACTTAAGACGTGCTCGTCGCGACAAAGAACACCCTCATCGCGACGAAGCATTGAAGGACTTGCACGTGAGCTCATCACGACGAAGGTCGGCGGGCTAGAGCATAAAACTTCTCATTATTAGCCCATCATTGGCCCAATTTCCCAGGCATGTAAATACTCTTATTTTACCAATAATTAGGGCAAGTAGAGACTTTGGGAAACGAGAGAAGAGGATTGGTAGTTGCTCTTCAAGATTTGGAGAAAAACTTGAGATTTGAGAGAAGATCGAAGATTCATATCATTTCACTAATAGAGTTTCTTCTTTCTCTTTTCTAATGTTTTCTCTTCAATTTATGATGTACTAGATTTCTATCATGCTCTAAATTCATATATTCAAGATTCTACCAAAGGAATGAAGCTCTTCAAACTGCACATCCAGCCCTTCAATATCGATAAGTCTAACTTCATTCTCTTCTGCTTTTATGCTAATTTCAGAAGAAAAGTTCATGAAAGATTCCAAAAACTTCCAAGCCGCTTGACATAAAACCAACAAGCTCCTACTTCATCCATTCTCAAGACATAAAACCAGCTTTCAACAACCATTCTCATGAATCGATTCATGAACCAGACAATCCAAATTCTAATAATTTTAAACCATTCTAAAATTACATATGCATTACCTTTCAATTCATCGAAAAACTTTGTACTTTCAATTCTCAGCATTCACAGTAAAAGTATTAGAGGCCTACCAAATCACTTCCCCTATACTCCCATCATTCCAACTATACATTTCCAAGAACCCCACTTGAATTAAACTACAGATCATCCAACAAAACCCAATAATCAACTATGAAATCCTTTCATCACCTTCCTTTCACTCACCAATCCCCAATGCCCCCAAACCAGCTAAAGGAATCATTTTCACTACTTCTTAGTCCCCAAAAAAATGAAAATTCCCAAATGTTACAGAACCCATGTTCCATTACCAATAATTCACCTCAAACAAAAACCTGATTCTTTCCATTAATTCACCTCAAACACAAGGAATTTTCAATATTTTCAGTATCTAGTAATTCACTTCCCCAGAAGTTGGTCTCTCCAAGTTCGCATTTTGACAAAACCCAAGAACCCAAAATTTCCAACCCAATAGAACTTCTTCTTCTCTCACCCATGGAAGACCAGAAAATCAACTCCATTGCTTCCTTCTTCTTCTTCTTCCTCGTCAAAGCCATGCCATTCACCGCAATTCTCGCATCCCTGAACGGACCCAAACACTTGTCCTTACCAAACTTCACACACTTCTCCCTGGAAGCCGCAACACAGGCCGCCGTTTCATGCTCTTCGCACACTTCCCTCTCCGCCAGGCTGGGAGGGCTTCGGCCAATCAGAGCCCACCACCATGGCGGCGCACGCTAACTCCGATGCGCTGACGGCACACCCGATCCTTGCTCCGGCCTCGCACTGCTCGACGATTTTGGATTCGCAGGCTTTGAAGGCGGATCTCCAGGCTCGGGAGTCTCGGAATGCCAGAACGAACGGACCGGCCGATGGATCGTCAGAAGGCGACGCCGGAACCGGTCCGCGGAGCAACGGAACCGGGCGGTCGAAGATGGTTATGGTGGCGGATGGTGAGTAGTCTGAGAGGTCTGTTGGAGTCGCCATTTTTGTGAATTTTAGGGATTCGGCTTTCAGTCCACATGGAAGGGATTCTCTTTGAGGGGGATTTGGGCTTTTGTGGGCCGATTTTGGGCCTAATGGGCCAAGATTCTTGGGTTAAGGTAGGACAACGGAATACGGATACCTAATGTAGAGTAGGCAATTCCGCGGGCGGGGTTGGGCCCACACCAGGCCGGGCCCAACTTGGAGCGGATCAAATGTGGCAAATTTTTGTCGATAAAATAGCAGTCTGAGTCTTTATACGCTGGTCACAGGTAGGTAGAGTACAAATTGTTTTATAAAAATTTAAAATTTTGAGCGGATCGCATATGGTCGGGTCGGGTGATGATTTTTCGGACCAATAAAATAGCAGCCCAATCTGACCTTATTTATGGGCGGGTATGACTGAAATTCCCTTATAAAAGTAAATGTTTTGGTTGATTGGCGGGGTGGGCCAATAAAATAACAGCCTAACTCTACCATAATTCTAGGTAGATCAGGCTCAAATTACTAGCTCTAACCTTATGGCAATATTGGGTTTTGATATCTTGGTTCGTAAGAAAATATATATATTCTATTTGTTGTCTAGAAATGTCAACCCTTGTTTTCTTCTCATTTTAGCTTAAATTATATACTAATTTTTTATCAACTTATCAATTAATTTGAGTAAATAAGTCCACCTTATTTTGCTGAAGATCCCTGATAAAAGGAATTAATTTATCATTTCACTTGCTAATATGCTAAAACTTAATACTTATCATATTTGGACCTATGTTCCTCTTTTTAGAAACCGTAACTCCTCTTCCTATTCTTTCTTTCTGAGTGCTATTCTTTGAAAGTAAGGATAAATTTTTCAATAAAGTAGTTTTATTGTACTTGATTTGAGTTGTGCCGTTTCACTGTTTTTCGATGTTGTTGTTGTGACTACCAGCTACGATGTGTTATGTAGATCGTATTTGCGGCATGTAGTTAATAGTCTTTGTGGGTTTTCATGTTGGGCGTTTGAATAAGCGAAATTTTGATTCGATAAGTCATTATATTAGAATTCTGTTGCCGGTATGTCGTAGATCCCGAAATCTTGGGTATTAAATATTTTATTACGAATATATGAAGTCTTTGAGTTGTTCTTTTTAGCTATTCGATCGAAATTTTTAATACTTTCAATTATATGTTTATTCGAATCAATTGTTAACCTGAATTAATAAATTTATCTCTTTTAAAAAAAATCATTGTTTCACTTATTCACAACATTATTTTTGGTGAACACAAGAACCCTACAAGAGTAAATGCCACCATTGTCAAAACATAAACCAATGTAGAGAGTGAAATAAAGGGAAAAAGAAGAATCCATAGGCACTTGTTTAGTTAAAAAATTTACTATTCATCGAAATTCGGAATGAAGAGTTTTAATGTATTAATCTTTAGTTTAAATTTTTAGAAAATCGTTTCGTCGCAGATTTGATTGAAAATAAGAATAAGAAAATCCCGTTTGTAAAAGCGAATTTTCTTTGAAAATGAAGTTATAAAATGTTGAAAATAAAATCAGCTTTGTTTTAGGTTGGTCGAAAGCAAAGAGCTGATAAAAGTAGTTTTTGATTCATTATATAAAATGTTAAAAATAGTAGATTCGTTTTCTTTCATTTTTCGATTTTGTTTTACTGTCCCAGTACCGTAGCTAAGCGTGTTTTATTGTTTTGGATTTGAATAGAGAAAAGCAGAAAATTTTACCTCTTAAGCGAGTCTTAGCATTTTTGAGATCCACATTTCACCATCACAATCTTCTTGTTTTTCAAATTGGGATCTTTCCCTTTCTTGACATTAAATAAAAGCAATTTTCCTTGAAGAAAATATTGCTTTAGAAGAAGCTAATTAAGAGAGATACAAAATACAAAAAAAAAAAAAAAGAGGAATTTTTATTTGGGCTTATAGAAGTTAATAATAATGAATCATTGATTAAAGTCATCATCATCTTAGCAAACTCCTCATAGCTGACTTGGCCATCACCATCCATATCAGCCTCTTTGATCATTTGCTCTGCCTCTTCTTCTGTCAGTCTCTCTCCCAAATTTATCATCACATTTCTCAGCTTCCATATCAAAAGAAAAAACATTATCAGTCCATTTTGAGAATAGGTAGCTGGTCATTTTCCAAGATATTTTTTTAGGAGTAATATGAAACAAAGTGTAGTCTCTGAATTAAGTTTGAATGAGATAATGTGTGTGTTCAAACATGGAAAATGGATCCATCATCTAGAACAATCTTGAAAAGCTATAGTCCAAACCATCATTTCATGGATTCCTAACTTCAAAAAAACCATTTTAGCAGTCCAATTTTGAGTTTTGATGGTGATGAATTTTCCAAAAAACACTTCATTTTTCACACACATATTTGTGTTATATATTTCATGTAATATATGCAATAAAACCATTTTAGTAGTCCAATTTTGTTGGTGATGAATTTTCCAAAAAACCCTTTCTTTTTCACACATATATTTGTGATAGATATATATATATATATATATATATATATATATATATATATATCCTATATTTACACATATAGAGATACATTTACACATGAAGGGATACTTAGAATTTTAGCGGTTAGTTGGTTCTCAAAAATAAGGAGAATAAGGAAAATAATAAAAACACGTTTGATTTCCAGTTTTTTTGTCACCAAGAATACAAGAAAATATTAAATTCAAATAATAAGAAAAGTTTTAAGATATTACCATTTTCAATCTTTTCAAAATGATGTGTTTTCAAAACTATTCACAATAACAATTTTAAAAAACATGAATCAAATATATAATGTTGAGTAATAGGAAGAGTTTATAACTAGTATATATATATATATCCTTTACTTACACATAGAGAGATACATTACGCGTTGAGAGATACTTAGAATTTTAGAATTTAGTTGGTTCTCAAAAGTAAGGAGAATAAGGAAAACAATGAAAACACGTTGGTTTCTAGTTTTTTTGTCATGACAAAGAATACAAGAAAATATTAAATTCACATAATAAGAAAAGTTTTAAGATATTACCATTTTCAATCTTTTCAAAATGATGTGTTTTCAAAACTGTTCTCAAGAACAATTTTAAAAAACATGAATCAAATATATAATGTTGAGTAATAGGAAGAGTTTAAATCATCAAAATCTATAACTAGTATATATATATATATATATATATATATATATATATATATATATATATATATATATATCTATATTTACACTTAGAAAGATACATTTATGCATTGAGAGATACTTAGAATTTTAGCTGTTGGATTTTGGTTGCCGAATAAAGAGAATAAGGAGAAAGCGAGAAAACGCGTTTAGTTTAGGTTTTTATCGCCAAAGAGAATCTGAAAATATTAAATTATGATAATAAGAACAGTTTTAAGATATTACCATTTTCAATCTTTTCAAAATAATGTGTTTTCAAAACAATTTTTAAAAACAATTTTAAAAAACATGAATCAAATATATAATGTTGAGTAATAGGAAGAGTTATAAATCATCAAAATCTATAACTAGTTTATATACTATATATATATATATGCTGTTAAGAATTTTCAAAAGGAAATTATGAGATTAATTAATTACCTCATTGGCTGATATATATCCATCTTGATCCCGGTCAAATACTTTGAAAGCCTCTCTTATTTCTTCGGCAACAATATCCTATAAAAATTCACATTTTTATGGTCAAAAAAAATATTTTGAACTTCTAAAAAGAAAACCCTTTTGGAGAATATTCCTCACAAACTATTTCAGTTTTTATTTTTAAAAGAACAAATTATAAAGAGACCCTAACCCTAATTCTATGATATTTTGTTAAAATAATTACCTTGGTTTTTTCTTGACATAACATTCAAGAAATCAGCAAAGTCTACACTCCCATTTCCATCAGCATCAAGTTCACTTAGCATATCCTCAACTTCTTCCTGTCTTGGATTTCCATCTAAAGACTGGATCACAGTCGCCAATTCTTCCATTGTGATTAAACCTACACATAGAAAGTTTTTAACTCCAACATTTATAGAATATATATATATATATATATATATATATATATAGAGAGAGAGAGAGAGAGAGAGATAGGGAGAGAGAGCTCTATACCATCTGAGTCTTTGTCAATCAGACAAAAGGCTTCCCGGAACTGGACAATCTGGTCTTCTGCCAATGTATCTGCCATGGATGAACCTTCAAATATAAAAATGGAGGAACTTCCTGTTTGCAGGTCTGATTAGAGAGGAGTTAGGCAATGATGGGGAGGAAAACCGAGCTCGATCCATTTTATAGGGCCTGTGGCTATTTCTTGAGGATAAAGTGGGCTGTTAATTGCTAAAAATTAAAAATTAAAAATCAATGCATTGTAAAACGCGCTTTAGAAAAGAATAAGTTCAGATTCAAAGTAGAGGAAAAGGGTTCTCTAGACTGGTCGCAGATAAACTATTGAACATGGAAATTTCAATGACGTTATTATCATCAGACCACAAGCTAAGTCAAACTGACCATGACTATACATATACTTCTTCTTTTTTTGTTGGGAATATTTGATTTTGTTGAAGGGTTTGTTTAAATAATTCCACCCATGCACCCTCAACAACCCCTCTTTATAAGTTTTTCTGAATTCTCTAGTTTCTTCCTTGACATCATGGAGAGAAATATATATAGAGAGAGAGAGATTATTGATTCAAGTTATTCAACACAGCTTGTTGCTTTTGACCGAGGGAAGTGTTTTGATGTTTCATATTCAAAGACTTCTCCAAACGTTACCTTTCTTTTATTTCATTAAAATTTGAGAAGTCTCGTATTCTAAACTCACATCTCATTCAACCAAATGGCGTTTGTGTCTTATTATAACCTCTCGTTTTCATTGCATTTATGTTTAATGCTCATAGAAAGAATTAAGCACTTAACAAAAGCAAAAATCTACCCACGAGGCTTGACTCAATTAATAAGGGGGTGGGGTCATGGGAGATCCCGATCACATACCTGAATCCTTGTAATAACATTGGAATGGACTTAGATAACCAGGAGCGAATCCAAGATGGATTTTGGACACAGAGAGTCTGTCTTGGATTTTATATAATATTATAGTTGAGTTATTTGCTCGTGTTGACAACAAGGGACTTGAGGAAAGTAAATGAGCCACAACAGCTTTGAGACGCAATAAGGTAAAGTAATAGAGATAATTAGTTGTTCTCAATTGATAGACTTAGTCTTCCATTTCAGTTTGAACTATTCAATGTATTTAGTTGTATTTAGTTGTAACTCATATTTGTAGGATTTAGTTTGTAACCTTCCTAGTTTGTAGGATCTTCAATTATCTTCTGATGTACTTATATACGATTGTTCTATCAATAAGAATAATTAAGCTTTACAATTCTATCATGGTATCAAAGCGGAATCAAAGATAACAAACTCTTTTTTTCGTTTTAACTTTTCCTCTCCCAATCCATTCTTCTCCACTCTCAAACAGCCATGGCTACATCTTCCCCCTCCATTCTAAACACTAATGAATCTCAAAATACCCTTATCAGCATAAATGTTAAACTCACCTCCACCAACTACCTCTCATGAAAACTGCAATTTCACACCATCTTCATTGGATATGACATCCTAGGATATATAGATGGCTCAAAGCCATGTCCCCCAGACACTCTCACACAAACTGAAACAACTAGAAACAACCACACACACCCTTTTTGGATCAAACAGTCAATTAATCACGAATGCAATAGTGGCTCCGTACCCACACCATCATACCTTTCATTGCCCGAGCCACAATAGCCCGCGAAGCAAGACCATCCTGGCCACCACTTACGCCACACCTTCTTGCGGCCGCATTAAACAAGCCAAAAGTCAACTCAAGATGATAACCAAAGGCTCTGACAGTGTCACAACGTTCTTGCAATCCATTAAGGCAAAGGCTGATGAACTTGCCCTTCTTGGAGCACCAATAGATGCAGAAGATCTCACAAAACAGATACTTGATGGCCTTAGTGATGAATATAGAGAACTCACATGTGTTGTTCAAGCTAGAGACATGCCCATAACCTTTGAGGAACTACATGAAAAGTTGCTCAATTTTGAAGCTTCTGTGCTCACCACCAAACCAGATCCTTTACTTTCTTGCCACTGCTAACCTAACTAGCAAAAATCTAGCACCTTGGCACTCACCTTGAGCACCACCCGATCATTCATGGTGTCCTCCGACCAATCACGAACAAGTATCTCTCCACGAAGCAGCTGACCCGACTCCCAGCTCAAGCTCATCATCCCTCCTCGGCCATACTTGGGTTGTGCCAGATTTGCGGGCTTTCTGAGGACATACAGTAGCTTGATGTCCTTCATTTGGCTAGTCAATTAACACATCAACGATATCTGACAAGTCCTTCTCTGCTTTGCCCAAATCACTCTGCCTCCGTAGCAACCAAGAGGCTCATTATGCTTAAATACTCCAGTCACACATCTTGGATCCTAGATAGTGGAGCCTCTCCTGCATATTCTGGTGATCTAAAGCAAATCTCCACATGCTCCATCTGATAGCTCAGATGACATTATGATTGGTGATGGCTCAGGTCTCTCCATTACTCATACTGGTTCTACCTCTCTCCCCACAACTCATAACACTTTTCAATTAACAAATGTCTTTTGTGTTCTGCTGAAAAGAATCTCATTTAAGTTTCTCAATTTTGTACCTCAAATAATGTCTCCGTTGAATTCTTACCCATTGTTTTTCTTGTAAGGACGATGAAGCGAAACCTCTTCTTGAGATTAAGTAAGGATAGAGTTTATGAGTGGCCGGTATCTCCACCCTTGCTTGCATTTTCCAGCATCAAAACAACTTTATTTGAGTGGCATCAAAGATTAGGACACCCAGCCTTTCACATTCTAAAACAGATTGTTTCCCAAAATAATCTCACTTTCTCTTATTCTTTTTCCAATCAATTTTCATGTAATGCTTGTCTAAGTAATAAAAGCCACAAATTATCATTCTCTCAATCTACCATTGTCTCTTCTCAACCCCTTCAAACTATCTTCTCTGATGTTTGGACTTCTCCAATTCTATCAAACAATGGATTCAAATATTATGTCATTTTTGTGGATCATTTCACCAGATATATTTGGTTCTATCCTCTCAAACAAAAGTCTGAAGTCAAAGATATTTTTATCAGATTTAAAGCAATTGTTGAAAAACACTTTGCTAAAACCATCAAAACACTTTACTCTGACAATGGGGGTGAATATATTGCACTTGCCCATTTTCTCTCAACAAATGTTATTTCTCATCTTACCACACCACCTCACACACCTGAACACAATGGCTTTTCTGAACGTAAGCATCTTAACCTGTGTAGAAGCGGATTAGCATTTGCTCTCTCGCTGCCTCTCTTCCTTTAAATTTATTGGCTTGTATGCCACTAGCCACAGTTTATTTAATAACTCACATGCCCACACCCACACTAAACCTTCCTCTCCATATGAAAAAATATTTTCCTTGGCTCCAAATTACTTTCAGAAAACTCAAAATTTTTTGATTGTTTATGCTATCAAAGCTAGGTAGTATCTGACCATAAGCAGAACCTCGATCGAACCATGTCTTCTTGGATATTCCCTAACTCAAAGTGCCTACTACTGCCTTGATCCATCCACCTCCAAAATTTATGTCTCTAGGCATGTTAAATTTGTTGAGTTTGTTTTTCCCTTCAGTCATCTCTCTGCTCCATCCTCTTATCCACAATCAGATTCCATTACCTCTTGGATTCCACCACCTCTTCGAATTCTTACCTTGCCGCCGATACCACCACTCAATTCGACATCTGCGGGTGGATGACCAACCATGATCCCAGGAGGCGTCGCCACCACCAGCCACAACCCACCACATCTATTCCACCACCATCATGTGCACCGCCCGAATACCACTTGATTCCATTAGCCATCACCCGCAGATAAACCCACGAGCCTCAGCCACAACCCACCCACACCATGAATACTAGAGCCAAAGACAACATTTGCAAACCCCTCACTAAAATGAATCTTCACACCCACTTAACCAAATGTGATGTATGAACCCACCACATTGACGAACTCCCGAAGATCATAAATGGCGTCGAGCCGGGATAACGATCGAATCGGTTGGATGTAAATGGATTTTAGAATTAAACCACGAATTTGATAGTTACATTTGACGGAGTTGAGGCCCGATTGGTTGCAAAAGGTTTTCCTGCGTCACCGGAATAGATTGCAAGACACTTTCAGTCCAGTTGTAAAACCGACTACGGTCCGAATTGTTCTTATTATGCTTGATCGGTAGGTAGGTGGTCGCTACAACAAACTTGATGTAAATAATGCCTTTCTTCAAGGACATCTCTTAGAAAATGTATACATGTCACAGCCACCGGGATTTGTTGATAAAGACAACCCCTCATATGTTTGCAAACTCAACAAAGCAATAGATGGCCTCAAACAAGCTCCTTGTGCGTGGTACCATGAGCTCAGAACATTCCTCCTACAGTTTGGCTTTCAAAACTCATATGCTGATACATCCCTCTTTGTCTTTCATGCTGATGGCCACACTATGTTTCTCCTTGTTTATGTTGATGATTTAATTCTAACAAGAGAGAGTGCTACCAAAGTCAATCAATTCATAACCATTCTTGCTCAACCATTTTCCATCAAAGACCTTAGCCTATTGACTTACTTTTTAGGTGTAGAAGTTGTACCAAACAAACATGGCTTGTTACTTTCACACAGGCGATATATTATGGATCTCCTCACTCAAACCAAGATCTGGCGCGAAACGTTTACTCCTTCTGACAGTCAACCTCATGTTAACCTCGGGATCTCCCTGCAATACGATCCATCGATATCGTCAGTAGTTTAGGAGTCTCAAATATGCTGTGGCAAGACTCGAAATGCGTTTTTCTTTGTCAACAAACTATCCTAGCCACATGCCTTGACAAGCTGAACATTGGTCAGCTGTCGGCAGCACTCGTTATCTTGTTGCTTAGCGTTGATGATGGTCTCAACTCTGTGGCTCTACTCTCAATTTGCATGCCTTCTCGGGCACACTCTCTCGGAGTTTACAAGCCTTTTCGATCTTGATTGGACGGGGACAAGGATACTTTTGCTCCACGATTAACATGTTGTATATCTTGGTAAAAATCCATCTCTGGAGTTCTAAATGTTGGAGTAAAATCAAATATATGGGCTGATATATTAAATAAATGTGAATTATAGGCTATCAAATAAAGTTAGGCTAATTAAAGTGATTAATTTAAGTTTTGGGGCCTTAATTAATATATTATAAAGTGTAGGCATCAATGTGAGACAAGCCGTAATTTCTATTTTTATGATGGATTAAAATGAAATTCTGAACGATCATCTTGTTCATTATCTGAGAGCACTTAATTGTTTATAAATGGGGATCATGGTCCCAGTTACACAATGTTTTTTCTTAGAGATTCCCATTGTCGAAAGAAATGTTAGGCCAGAAAGTAGTGTAGATCACGAAGATCGTAAAACTCTCGGACAGATTCGAATATCTCAATATTTTGTTATGGATTCAGGTACGCTTCCGCAAATCCAATATTTTGATTCTTGATGTTTCAATATGAATATTCATGTTTGTGTGATGGTTTTCACATAATTTTTAATCTCTCATTTGGTATCAGAGCGGTTTCATGTTGAATTGTTGAGAATAAGTTAGAAAATGATTTTTTTTTTATTTTAGGGCTGAAATTTTTTTTTTTTCTTTTCCCTTGATCCCAGTTGCAAATGCTCCAACATGGATTCTTGTCCCTAAAGGACAATTAGAGCATGAATTCATGTCCCTAAAGGACAATTAGCAAATGTGTCTAAAACACGCCTGAAGCGTGGGAGGCCTATTGGTTCAAAGGATGTTTCTCTCCAAAAGAGGAGAACACAAATGAGCATTGATACCCCTGAAGAGGTACACCCTGAAGGACAATTAGCAAATGAGTCTAAAACACGCCTGAAGCGTGGGAGACCTATTGGTTCAAAGGATGTTTCTCCCCAAAAGAGGAGAACACAAATGAGCATTGGTACCCCTGAAGAGGTACATGATAAAAAAAAAAAAAAAAATAAACGGTGTATTTACAAAAATTTACATTCAAATATAGGTGTTTAAATATATATTTTGAGATAAGTTAATTATTTTACCAAAATGACCACTTTTGTGCAAATTAATTTTATTTCAAAATATAACAAGATTATGTGCATGTAATTTATGTGAATATTAATCGGCCCAAAGGAAAATTAATACTTAACATAATTGCATGTACACTTTGTAGTAACTCGCGCGTGATAATTATTTGGTTTTACATATGAATAATAAATTGGCCCAAGGAAGATTTATTATTCGATATGTTCTTATTATCGATTTTGATTACTACACCGGGGATATCACTTACAAGTTAATATTTTTATCAGATAAAATATTAATGGAAGTGTACGATATCTTGAGATGGGGTTTGCCTTTATTTGAATTTATTTATTTTGGTTTGCGTCTTGTATATGAGTTGTTTCTTGTTTGTATTCTGCGATTCAATTTCTTAGTTCTTGCTTCTAACATTAATGCTATCATTAATTCTATTCCTATTCTTTAAATGGCACAAACTTTAAGACATGGCATGAGAACCTCGAATAGTTCTCGGTGTCATGAATCTAGACTTACGTAAGGGTTTCTTCTCTTGCACTTCTTATTGTTAGAAAGTTCCTGCGATGAAAAGAGGATATTGAAAGGTGGGAGAAGTCAAATGCATGTGTTTGATGATCATTAAGCGATTCAGGCTGTCGGGGCACCATATCAGAAATGATAAAGACAGCGAGTTCTAGAAGAAATTAAGAATAGATTTGTAAGAATGAAAAATGCGAAACAAGTACACTTTAGCCAAATCTCATCTCAATGAGATATAAAGGTAATGGGAACATTAGGGAGTACATTATGAAATGTCTCATCTTGCTTCAAGTTAAGAGCACATAAACAGTCTCTACGAGAAGTTGCTTGTGCATTGGTTTGCTCTCTCTTCACGCATCTTGTTCGATTTTAAGGTGAGCTAAAATGCCAAAAGGAGACTTGGTGTCTTAATAAGCTCATCTCATTGTGTGCGAAGAGGAAGGTTGAAACGGAAAAGATAGAAAATGCTCATTTGATTGGTACTTCAAGGATAAGGGAAGAAAAGAAAGAAGGATAAAGAAGTACAAGGTTAATATCAAAAAAAAACAACATAAAAAAGAAAAAAAAAGGTTAATGGTTGTTTCTTTGTGGAGCTCTGAACATAAGAAGAAGCAATGTACCAACTATCATGCTTAGGCGTGCAAAGAAGGTACACTTCTTAATCTAGTTTGTTACGAGGTTAATTTGACCCGGTACCTAAACACACTTGGTGGATAGATTACGGTGCAACCACTCACATCGGTGTGTCCGTGCGGGGAGTTGCTTGAGTTCTTAGAAAGCCAAATGATGAGTGAAAGATACATCTTTGTGGCGCGATGCTTAAGAAGGTGAGATTGAGGCAATTAGGACATTTAGGTTATTATTAAAAGTGCGGTACTTATTTGGATTTGAATGAGGACATTTGTTATCTTGTCCTTCCGGCGAATTTAGTTTCTATTTACGTATTGGACAAATTTGGTTATTCTTGTTCTTTTGGAAATAATAAATTTAGTCTTTTTCAGAATTCAAATTTGGTTGGTACGGGTTCTTTATCTTATGTAGATAACCTTTATATGCTTGATACATTTGCTTCATACTATGAAACCTTGCAATTAAGTACTCAAGGTGTTAAGAAAAATTAACTTGATAAGGAATTCCTCATCATTATGACATAGAGATTAGGTCACATCTCCAAAAGGAGAATTGAAAGGAAGCATGTCATATGGGATTCTAGATTCCCTTCATTTTGATTTTGAAATTTGCCTGAGTACGCAAAGGAAAACAATCAAACCGAGGAATTTGGTGCCAGCGAGAACTCTGGATGTCTTAGAACTGATACATACAAATATTTGTGGGCCATTTCCTACGGTTTCATGAAATGGCCAATAATATTTTATCACGTTTATAGACGATTTTTCACGTTATGGTTACCTTTATCTCATTCATGAAAAGTCTCAATCACTAGAAGTGTTCAAATCGTTCAAAGTTGAAATTGAAAATCAACTTAACAAAAGGATTAAAAATGTCAGATCTGACCATGGTGGTGAATACTATGGGAAGTATGGCGGTTCAAGTGAACAACGTCCGGGACCATTTGCTAAATTCCTAGAGGGTCTTGGTATCGTCCATAGTACACCATGCCGGGTTCTCCAGCATGAATGATGTTCTTGAAAATTACGAAACAAAATGCTTTCCAGACATGGTAAAGTATGATTAGTCATTCCTAACTTGCGATATCACTTTCTGGGGTGAAGCATTAAAGACTGCAGCATATATCCTTAACATAGTACCAACTAAAGCAACTGCTAAAACCCCTTATGAACTTTGGATTGGCAAGAAGCCTAGTCTGAAGCACTTACACATTTGGGGATGTCCAACTAAAGCAAGGCCTTACAGGCCACATGAAAAGAAGTTGGATTCAAGAACAGTCAGTTGCTATTTTATTGGATACTCTGAAAGATCCAAGGGTTACAAATTCTATGATCCTCTTCTTGCATCGATTTTGAGACGGGAATTGCTCGGTTCTTTGAGGATTTTGAGTTTGATGGGGGAGATAAGGATAAGGATTTTGTTTTTGAAGAGGAATATGTTGATATTCCCACAGCTATTATTGACATTGATCAGGCTCCTATACTTGGCATTGTTCAAGAAGCATATCCAAATCCAAACAATATCTAAGAACCTCCCATTCGGAAGAGCAGAGCTCTACCTTCTCGGAGACCTCGCCGTTAAGGAGATCCACTAAAGAAAGGAAGTGCGGTGCGGATGATTACATTGTATTTCTTGAGGAACATGAGTTTGACATTGAGTACGGTGGAAGATGATCGATCGAGTCAGCCCGAGCCACTGAAGTTCTAAATCTCAAGTGGATTGATGCCATGAATGAAGAGATAAAGTCCATGAGGGCAATGATGTTTAGGATCTTGTCCATTGTAAAAAGAGTGTGAAACCCGCCGGTTGCAAATGGATATTTAAAACGAGAGGTTCAAGGTGATGTGGAGAGATCTAGCTCGTCTTGTATGCAAGATTATACCACAAAAAAGAAGGCATCGATTATAAAGAGACTTTCTCTCTGGTTTCATCAAAACTCTTTTAGGACAATAATGGCACTTGTGGCGCACTTTAACCTTGAGCTTCATCAGATGGATGTTAAGACTGCATTTCTCAATAGTGACATTAATGAAACAATCTATATGGTGCAACCAGAAAATTTTGTGTCGAGAGATACAAAGAGGATGGTTTACAAGTTAAAAAATCCATCTACGAGCTTAAGCACCTTTCGCCAATGGTATTACAAGTTTCACTGTTTATCATTTCGCTTGGTTTTGAGATGAATATGGTCGATGGTCAGATATACTATAAGTTCAAGTGGGGAGTAAGCATATTTACTATTTTATATAAGTTGATGACATATTGCTTGTCACCAACGCATATAGGCATGTTGAATGAAAACCAAGAGATTTCTATCAAAGAAATTTCGAGATGAAAGACCTTGGTGATGCTTCTTTTGTGTTAGATATACGTATACACCGCCAGATCGATCTGTGAATACTGGTTTATCACAAAAGAACTATATTGAGAAAATTCTTAAAAGGTTGGTATGCATGATTGCAAACCGTGACACTTGCGGGCTAAAGGGAGACAAATTTAGTCTCGCGCACGTCTCAAGAATAATTTTGAGATTCGTGAGATGCAACGGATTCTTATGATTCAAAGAATAGAAGTCCGATGTATGCTTACATGTACGCGTCTAGATATTGGCGCATATGTTGGCATGTCAAGGCATACTTGGCTAACTCGAAATGATCATTGGATAGCAAATAAGCAAGTCATGCGAGGTACTTACGAGAACAAAAGACTACATACTCACTTATCGAAAGTCATATCGCTAGAGATCATCGATATTCTAACTCCGATTTTGTCGATGCGAAGATAGCATGAAATCTACTTCAGGCTATATCTACTTACTTGCTGGAGGTGCTATCTCTTGGAAGAGTGTTAAACAATCTACTGTAGTTTGTTATGAGGCATCCAAACATGGAATATGGTTGCAAAATTTTGTCACGGGGCTACGTATTATGGATGGCATTGAAGGACCACTTAAGTTATTTTGTGACAATAAATCGACAAGACGAGCCCCCAACAACAATGTGAGTTCAACTAAGTCAAATTTATAAACATTCAAATTCTAGTTTTCAAAGAAAGTGGTCAGAGCCGACTTATATCTATAAAGACATTGGGACAACTCCATGATTGCATCCACCGACAAGGGATTACCAATTGTCTTTCATGAGCACACTCGTTCATATGTGTGGTTTCTCTTCGATATGTAGTTTTAGTAGGAGTTTGTATTTTAGATGCTTTTGTATACTTTTGTTATGGATATTATGGATTTTAAGGTTATTTACTACAAAGAAGTATTCAGCCATCCACTGATTAGATATTTTTGATATCACTATGTTTAAGGAGGACAATTTAACAGTATGCTGAGATCATGGTCAGATGAAATTCTTCATGTTGCACATCCACACTTGATCTTTTGTCAATAGTTACATCGATATACGCGATCACATTGCCCAATATGAAATATGTAATGACGACGCTTGGTTCTATAATGATGCATAATGAACGAGATCAAGCATTACGTATAAAGTTTCGATAAAGAAAAACTCATGAGCCTTAAAGTATAATTCACGTTTATAAAGTTACATTATATAGCCCAAGTGGGAGATTGTTGAGTAAAATCAAATATATGGGTCGATATATTAAATAAATGTGAATTATTTATCATCAAATAAAGTTAGCTAATTCAGCTTATTAATTTAAGTTTAGCCTTAATTAATATATTATAAAGTATGGGCATCAATGTGTAGAGACAAGCGAATTTCTATTTTTATGATCGGGTTAATATAGAAATTCAGAACAAATACACTGCTCATGTAGACACAATTGTTTATAATGTGGGAACAGCGGTCCTCATGTGATCACACAATGTTTTTTTTTTCTTCTGATTCCCATTGTCAGAGAGAAATATTATTAAAAACTAATAGACCGGGAAGATCATGTTCTCGCACTCGATTCAATATCTCAATATTTTGTTACGATTCAGTACGCTCCGCAAATCCAGTATTTTGATTCTTGATGTTTCAATATGAATGTTCCTGTTTGTGTGATGGTTTTCACAAAATTTTTAATCTCTCACTAAAAAGCAACGGACTGTTGCAAGATCCTCCTCTGAGGCCGAGTATCGTTCCGTCGCAAATACAGTTGCTGAACTTAATTTCATTTGTTATCTCTTGACTGATCTTGGCATTTCGCTTCCCTAAAGCCCCACATATTTATCAGGATCAGCGGCCGAGCAACCCAAATTCTCGCTTCCAATCCAAGCCATTCTAGAATGAAGCATGTTGCAATCAATTTTCATTTTATCAGGATCAAGTTCAAAATGGTGTTCTCCTCGCGGTAGCTCATGTCTTTGAAGATCACTGGCTGACGCTCTAAACTGCCCACTCTCCTGTGCAACGCTTTCTTTCATCAAACACAAGATTAGACCACTCTCCGAGCTCCAGCTTGGTGGGGCATAGAGATAATTAGTTGCTCCTTTAAATCGATAGACTGCCTTCCATTTCATTAACAACTCAATGTATTTAGTTGTAACCCATATTTGTAGTGATTCAGCTTTGTAACCTCTCGTAGCTCAGAGGACTTCAAATATCTTCTGATGTATTTATATACGATTGTTCTATCAATAAGAATAATTAAGCTTTACAATTCTATCATAAAGTTGGCTTAACGATCTGGAAATTCCCTTGACATGCATTATGCCGGTGCACAACCATGCTCCACTACCATGTTTCTCTAACATCGACAGAAAACACGTGTGTGGGAAAGTAATATGAAAGTAGGATCAAAGAATGTAAAAAAACAATGAACTCTTTTTCTCTCTTCCATTAGGAAATCAAAAGAAACCCTAATTTAGAAGTAGCTTTCCAAATATAGTATTACAATGTAATATAAGTAAAAACAAAAACAAAAATCTTACATTAAAAAAGAAGAAGAAGAATTTACATATTTAGACTACAATAATACCCAAAATTCCTTAATAGATTAGCACCCATTTACTAATTTATAATGGAGTAACGAAAAACCACAATAATCTAAGCATCTTTCAAATTACAAACATGTGAGAAGGTTAGTACATTTTTGTAATTATTTTTTAAATAGTTTTGAAAAACAACCTTTTTAGAATAATATTTAGAAATGATCCCTAAAGTTTTGTAAAGTAAAAATCAATATTTTATTTTTAATAATTTGTTCAACTTGTTTAAAACAGCACTAAAAAAATTATTAAGAGTTATTTTTAAAAAATACTTTTTTTAAAGAATAAAAAGGAAAGAGTAGTTTCAGATTGCTGGATTTATTTTTTCTTTGTTTTTTGTTTCCTAATCTCAATAAAACCGTTTTCAAAAAATATTCAAAGTGTTTAGCTGCCAAAAAAAAAATTCAAACAACTCTTTAGATTTTATTTAAAAATAATCATCAAAAACTCCTTCTACTCTATTTAATACATGTTTTAGAAAATCATTTATCAGAATAATTTTTTTTTACATCTAAACATTTTAGTTATAATGTAATAAACTATCTACACTAGGATTTGAACCCGGGACTCGTCCCCTACCTATGACATGCCTTTTAGAAACGGTGAGCGCTCTAAACTGTTATCATCAGGACTCAACTGTAACCCCCTTCATATTAAGCATATTTGTTTAAAACGGTTTAACGCTCATCACTAGCCTAAAAATGATGGGTAAAATTGGCTATATAATATTTGTTAAATAAAAGTTTGTTGAAAAACTAAATTGCTTTTTAACCTAGTCCTTTTTAGTTTAAATATCTTTAACGATAAATTTCATTTATAATATTTTATTTTTAATCAAATTTTATATTCATGCATAATTGTAAAAAAAGTAAAATTTCAATTTTTTTTAAAATAGATAAATTTATTTATTCAAATTAGCAATATAATCGATAGAAACATAAAATCAAGAGTGATTAAAATTGTAGAGGATAACGCAGCATCCATGTTAATAGCAAAAATGATCGCTCAAGGCTTACACATTTGATAATCCAACAATGCAATATTTCATATCTACAATATATTGACGAACAATATTTGATCTAATGACTCTGTCGAATCAAATTTTGCCATCTGAACGATAAATATGAAAACTCGCGTGTTAGTTTAATCACACAATACAACTACCCACCGCAACAAGCTTCTGACGACAAAACATATCACAAATGTGACGGCTTACAAAACAACACAAAAAATGTATAAAAAGAAAAGGTAATCAATCGCATGAAAGAATCTATTTATCGAAGAATCATTTGAGAAGAAGAACATCGAATGAAAATGATTGTGATTAATAACAAATGGATCTGACATTTGGTGAGATATGAATGTGAGAACAAAGAGAAGATATCAGTTCCCAAATGAATCTTATAAAAATACAAATATGAAATATGTTAGACTTACAAAATATAAAACCATTTTATATTCTCTTTCTATTTTTTCTTTTTTTTCTTTTTTTTTTTTTTTTTGTAAAATTGAAAATTTATTTGCATGTCTTAAAAGTTCCAAGATCCAAAAACAAAAGCCTTGGAATGCTCCTTCCCACCACCAAATTGAAGTTTTCCATATGATTTCCTATCTCCAACTCCACCTTCCAATCAATTTTTTTTTTGTTTTTGATTTATGTAGTAAATTATTTTTATGGGCACTCAAAAACCCGAGACCCCTCTCCTTTTTATGCTTTATCGTTTTGAAATGTTGAACACACTTTACCACATGATTCCGTCTTGTGTCTTATCGTTCAGTCGAACACACTCCCTACCACATGTGCCTAGCATCGCTTAATCCATTATTTTCATTTAAATTTTTAGATTATATTTGATTGTCCAAATAAATATTTTTAATTTACTTTAAAATTTATATTGAAGGAACAATAATTTATTGAATTTAAATTAAGCTTTTATTTTTTCTATTTTCCTTATTCCTCTAAAATTTTATTTTTTCCCTATTGCTTTGTGATTGATTTTTATTTTATTTTTAAATCAAACATAGTTTTCACGTGGCGCATACAGCCTCGACACGTGGCGCATAGAGAAGCGACTAATGACGCAACCTTTGGTAAGCCTGCTGTCCGAGTCACACCAGATTATTCCTCTCGTAAAAAACCTAAAAATAAATAAATAAATAAAATCAAAATAAAATGAAAATTATAATTAGAAATCAGAGTTTCTCGTTGCTCGCTCTCTCCCTCTTGCTCTCCCAAGGAAAAGGCCGCCGTTTAATCTGTACTGAGTGAGGCTTTGTCGGATTCAGAAAGGTTAGTGTATTCGAACCCGGGTTAGCTCTGAATCAAGTCTTTACGATGAGTTGAATATCATGTAGTGAGCAATTTGTTTTATCTTTTGTTGAAATTGTGCTTTATTTAGCCATTAGGGTTTAGGGTTTAGGGAATTTGTTTTTGTTTTTTTTTTTTGAATTTGAACTTGATTGGGAAATTAAGGTTTGGGGTTTTGTGGGTTTGTTCCAATGCTAGTGTTCGTTGAGTAAAGATCTAATCTTTATCGGGTTTTCTTGTTAATGCTTTATATTGGAATTTTGTGATTCATGTTATCTGTTCTGATTAAAAACGACGGACTTCAGTTTTTGGGAAATGCTTTCCAAGATTAATAGTGCATTTTTTATTTTTGCTTGTTTTGGAAATCGGGTTTCTTCTATAGTGCTAAAGAATTGGTTGTTTTGAAGGAAAATATTTTCTGGAAATACTGCTGGGAGGGACTGGTTCTTCTTAGTGGCTCAATTTTTCATGGGTTCTAATAATGAAGCCGAGGAAATGTTCAGCATCCTCAGCAGAGTCTTTTACTGTAGCACTGTCCTTACCGAGGCTTCTGTGATGGAAGATCACTGGTTTTGATATGTGGGGGCTTTAAAATGTTTTTTTTTTCTCTGCATATGTCCTCTTAATTTTCACAGGTTCAGTTGAGGTGATATTTAAATTAGGAACATGCTAGCTATAGTATGGTTGATGTATTGTCTTGGAGGTTGCAACAAAAATGTGAGATGAATCTCAAATTCGATAGGGGTGGGTGTTTTTTGTTTTTTGATAAGCTACAGAAAATTAATCGAAGGATCAATGTTGTGCTCTTATTTAACTCCAATCTCGTGAAAATGCAAGAGAAGAACCCGATGAGAACGCACTTTCTTAGTTTTTCAGACTAGGGGGTGTGTGCTCATTAAGGCATGGAGGACAGTCAAAAACTGGTAATGTAGCCCAGGTGTCTGTGTTATTGTCATAAATTGCGAGGGAAATATCCGATATTTACCTTTAAGATTTCCGAGTCTACCTATTTGTATAAGTTTTTAATTGTCATAGCATCGTCTTACTTGGTTCAAGCACCTTGGTATTACTTTTGATCATCTACATGGTTGGGACATAAAAATTAATTGCATGTAGGAGAAGAATTTCGGTATATCATAAGAGAAGAGGAGCTCTGGTTGCTATGGACCTTTGGGTCTCCAGAATGAAATAAAATAGGCATATCAGAATGTAGAGGATGTTTCATTTGAATTTTTTAAGTGTGCAATTTGGATCTTTCTCAAAATGATTTGTTTCATATTCAGTTGAGCAATTAAAAAGAGAACAAAGAGCCATCCTGAATATGTAATAGTTACATGTTTTTTGTTAGTTAGGACTCAAGTTGAGCAGCTACCTAAGAGCTCCAGTCCCAAATATCAGTATCACTAACTGATGTGTTTCTCTTTGACACATGCTTTTTGAAGGAAGTAAAGTATAAGTTTGAGTTCATGTAAACCACACTAATGTTTTTCTAAGATATTGTGACAACCTACATGCAACCATATATGTCTATTCTAAGCCCATAGGGGTACTCATGGCTTTAAAACACGTCTACAAGGTTAAGAGAAGTTTATACTTATATAGCTTTAGAAACTTTCTTCTCCATTTGATGTGGGATCTCACAAACATCCCCCCATGTAGAGACATTTCCCTTGTTATGTCTCTTAGTATTGTGAGGCCAACCAAACAAAAATCCCTTATGGGATTAAGCAATTTCCACACCAAGGTCCAGGATTGGCTTTAATACCATTCTATAATGACTCACACCTAACCATTGTAGATATCGTTTGCTCCGAGTCCAAAAGTTCCTCACAACTTTAAACACATTTAAAAGGTTAAAAGGAGTTCATAAGAAACATTTTACCCTATCTGATGTGTAATATTACAGATATTCTGGATGATAAGTCATTAAATGTTGGTCCTTGTAATTTGCTTGCATGCATGCATTTGTGTGTGTGTGTGTGTGCGTGTGTGTGTGTGTGCGTGTGTGTGTGTGTGTGTGCTGTCTTCTTTTTGGCTGATAGACAAACTCAGTATGTCAATACCATACATGAATGCAAAAAGTTATATCATTTATATGACATCAGTGTCCACAAGGGTGATCCTGGACCTGTATTCTGTCAATGTAAGTGGGAAATATATAATAAATTCATGCCGTTGAAAATTACTTATAATTATTGAATAAAAAAGAGTACCTGGTTGATGGAGATTTCTGCATAACAGAGTCAGCATGTTTTGTACTTGAACTGAAATGCTCTATCCAACATTAGAAATTTTATATTTCATTATATGGCTTTACGAAAAGATGTGCTGATACTGGTGTGATTTTCCAGCATCTGTTGAGGAAAAGAGATGACTAAGAAAAAGAACCCTCTTGTATTCCTAGATGTGTCGATTGATGGGGATCCTGTGGAAAAAATTGTTATCGAGGTAATTGATACCTGGATATCCCTCCTGTTTGTTATTATCTTTTTCCATAAGTTGTTTGGTATCTTTTGATTGTTGACCAAATTTATTTATTGTAGTAGAGTTCCAATGACCATGTTTCTATTGAAATGTGCAGCTTTTTGCAGATGTTGTTCCTAAGACAGCAGAGAATTTTAGGGCACTCTGTACAGGTATCTTATCATGACTATTATTCTTAAGTGTGCAAAGTTGCAACCTAGTAACAATAGCAGTGTGATATGGGGTGTTTGAAGTCACCCTGTTCGAAACACTGACCATGGACCTTTCGCTTTTCCCCCTGTTATCTTAGAAAAAGCATTGGCTGCGGTGGTGTTTTAATTAATTACTGACGAGAATTTTTGAGCAATCTCTTGGATCTTGAAATCATATGACTAACATTTGTGATGTAATTAAGAATAGGGTTTGGATCTGATCTGGCTTACCTCAGCTATAAAGATTTTAATTTGACTTATTTGCAGACAACCCCTTTAAATACCATATTTGAAATATGTCTATGTTGGGTAAAATCCCCATTTATATATGTGAAGAGAGAAAAGAGAGAATCCCTAATTTTATTATATTCACGGAAAAGAAGTCTTGCCTCTACATTACATATTGGACTTATATATATACACACTCATAGGACCCACAATACAGTAAGACAATAAAGGAAAAGACTGTACAATATCTAACACTCCCCCTCAAGCTGGAGCATATATGTCATATGCACCAAGCTTGTTACAAATGTATTTAATTCTAGACCTCGATGATTTAGTAAATATGTCTCGCTACCGATCATTCAATTAACAAAACTGGGTAGTCATACATCCTCGATGCGATTTCTCTCTAATGAAGCTAGCCAACTTCACCGTTGCTTTCTGGCCCTTTCATTTAAGACCTGGATTGATGCAATATGCAAAGCAAGCTCGTTATTACGTATGAGCTTCATCCTGTTCATCCTTTCCAAATCTCAACTCCCCGGAGAAGGTTCTACCCATATGAGTTCACACATGTTGCCGTGGCCATAGCTCGATACTCCTGGGCTTTAGCCGCCAGATCTAGCCACTATATGTTGTTTCTACTCTTCCGTGATATTAGGTTACCACCAATGAAAACACAAGACTCAAGTGGAACGCTCATCTACGGGTGAGCTAGCTCAATCTCGCATCTGTAACCAATAACCCGGGTGTGACTCTATTCGCACAACACACACCTCGCCCGGTACTTTTGATATATCGAAGAATGCTGACATAACATCCCAATGGCTATCATTACTACGACTATAGGAATTGACTAACAACACCCTACCTGAAAAGGAAATGTCCGACCGAGTAATGGTGAGATAGTTCCGCCTTACCTACGTAGTCGTCGATATCTCCCAGATCTCCTGAGCACTCCGTCCCTGCACAAGCTCGACATTGTGATCCATGCGAGCCGCCGAACGGTTTACAGCCTAACATAACTCTGCTTCTTCCAAGATGGCTTAAAGCATACTCTCCGTTGGGAGAGACTATACCGTAACCTGGATCGGAGCTTATCTCAATTCCCATAAAGTACTTGAGTTTCTCCAAGTCTTTAGTTTGAAAGTGGGTGAAAAGATGTTGCTTTAGTTTCTGAATACCATCTCGACACGTCTGTAACATCACGCTATTCACATAACCAACCGATAAATACACCGCTCGAAGAGTTATGATGATAAAAATCGAATGGTCTCGGCTGTATCGCGGCATGCCAAATTTGAACAAGAACTTAAACCGCCAAACCATACTCAAGGAGATTGTTTCTGCCATAGAGCTACAGAACCGCACACTCAAACCATTCTGTTGTACGAAACCAGCTATTGTTCATATAATCTCTTTTAAGGATCATCACAAGTGACCATGATTAATATCCACCGAAAAGCGGCTGTGAACATAACAACCATGGAGAGAAGGCACGGACAAAAGCAATTCGCAACGAGGGGAGAAGGTGTCACCATAATCGAACCATAAACCCGAGGGTGGTTCTTGGGCCACAAGTTTTTACTTTACAAGAATCAACTCAACCATCAAGACCAACCTTAACTGTGTAAACCCAACAACAATCAACTGGAAACTTACAAAATGGCAAAACAACAAGATCCCGAGTGCCAATGGAGTGCAGAGCAACCATTCTCATCTACCACGTCGTCGCCACCGATGGTAGCGCCTATCGGTGTTCTTAGAAGAGAAACGTAGGAAATATTAGTAGAAACAAATGCGTATAGGTGAAGATAATCGATGGTAACTCAAAATTAAAATAAGATGAGATTGCTAGTAGAGCCGACACCTTTTCTCGAAGAGCAATGGGCAAGTTATCGCATTGAAGAGTGCAGCCTGGGTAGGAGAGTCAAGGGAGAGGAAGAGTCATTAGGTCCCAGTTGTAAGGGAGAGGAACAATGCACCGGTGACTCCAAGGCGATGATAAACCTGAAGTGGACGAGAAGATACATCATCAAATATAGGCGAGGAGATGATAGGAAGGGGTAAGACTTCGGTAACGGGAAGAGACTCGGAGGAGGAGAAGAAGGGGGAGTCCTCGAAGAAGGTGACATCAGCGGAGAGAAAGTATTGATGAGTCTGAGGGGAATAACAACGATAACCCCAAGCTCCGAGTAGCCTAGGAAGATGCATTTCGTGGTCTCTTGGCCGAAAGCTTGTCTTGTCCCTCGAAGGTAATATGAATAAAGCCAAAGACAACCAAAAAGACACGAAGCAGTGAAGGGAAATAAAGAGGCTGGTCAAGGAAAAGAAGTAATGAGGAATCGGTGCACGTAAACACATGGGCGAGTGCATACGACATCAAATAACAAGTCAGGAGAACAACGCCCCAAAACGAAAAGGAATTAGTGATAATGGAGGAGGAGTAGTACGAAATGCCTCAATAAAATGACGATTCTTACGTTTAGCGACCCCATTTTGTTGGGAGGGAGTATGAGCACAAGAAGACTGATGAAGGATCCCATGTTGGGACATAAAATGTGAAATAAAAGGGTGCGTAGTAAATATTCCCTAAGATATCACTATGCAATATATCTTAATAGAAATATTGAACTGCTTAGAATTTCAAAGATAAAATTCTCGAAAATGTAATATAACTCACTTTGATTTTTTCATTAAAAATAACCAAGTACATCGAATATTCATCAATGAAAATGACAAAGACAAAATAAGCCCTAAAGTAGGCCTTGGAGTCCTACAAGGACTGAACATCGATTAATGGGCCGAGTTCAAGGGAGATTTTGCCCGATTATTCAAACGTTGCGGGAACGAGACACGAGTATGTTTCCCTAAGGCGCGGGACTCTGCGCAGAGTGACGACAAAGTGGAAGCGGAATGAAGTCTTACGGAACAGAAGACTAAATTGGCAGTGACATTTGTGGATGAGGAGTGGAGCATCGGTGGAAACACAAGCGTAGGAGATGATTGCGAGAGGGTGAGGTGATGAAATTGCTGGACTCACGTCAGGTGCGATCGTCTTCCACACGTGGTCATAACGAGTCACAAATTTATCGGAAAAAATAATCTGGAGCAGGTTAAGTACAGTGATTTCTTGATGGAAATAAGATTAAAGGGACACTGAATTATAAAGGACAAAAGTGAGAGGTAGAGAAGAAAGTCTTTATTACCATAAATGAGTCGGAAGCACAGTCACAGAATCCGAGGTCGAGAAGATGTGAAAGCATTACGTCTGAGCGCGGTCTGGCAGAAGAGCTGACTTGGGTGCGATAGTGAAAATCAGGCATCATACTCCTTTGTCGGTTGGGGGAGTCTGCACCAGTTGTGCTGGGGAGCTTCAGTGCAGAGGCGGTAGAATCAAAATGTTTGCGGTACGTGGGCGATCTTGGGGGCTGATCGTAGCCCCGATGGCGAATCCGCAAGTGTGGCGGCTTGTGCGATAGGTCTGATGAGGGCGTTTGTCTCTACCTCGATTACCACTTCAATTACTCCCCAGAAGGTTAATGATGTGAAACTAACGGAAAGAATCTAAAGGGCTATAAGATGGCAGAGTCTGTGTGGAGGAGATACGGAGGAGGCGAGCAAACACATCATCCAAGAGGATGGGACTGATGGATTGCCAAGAATCTGATCGGAGGGTCTACCAGATTGGACGGAGGCTGATGATAAGGACCATGATGAACTTGTCAACTGCGTTTGTTGAGCCCAGCGTCACTAGTAAGAGGCATCGATGTCGGGAACTCCTCCTTAAGAGGCAATCGGCCAATATAATTAGACAAATCCATGTCTGTTGTCGGATATTAACAATGTGAAACCACCTTATAAAGGCGTTGGATATCATTTGTGTATAGAACTTTACTGATTCAAACTTAGAACATGTCTTGTGGCAGAAGATGGAAACCGAAATGTTTTGGATCAGCCATTTGCCATAATCTGTTTATAGTTGGCCAAAAATACATTTTCTTCCGGTGCACCTTGTCAGCCCAGGTATAGCTAGAACAAAGAAATCGGATTTTTCGACGATTATCGTAAAATGTTTGGTTTTTCGACTAGAAAAAATTTACCTTTATGGAAAAAATCGGAAGAAAGAATGGAAAAATCGTAGATTTTTTCCCAAAATCCGATTTTTCTGAAATTCATTGCGAAAAATTGTTTTCCTTTTGTTCCTTGGCTGAAAATATGAAAATTGCATGATGGGTTTGGGCCCACCAGAAATCACGGAAGTGGCACCCTCCGACCGCAGCCGTGATTACACTTATTATATAGTGTGAAGCGTTTTTTATATTCTGCTTATTATTTGTTTGTTCGCTAATCCCTTTTAATATTTTATATTTTTTATTTTCACATTATAAGCATAATATTTTTAATCAAATATTAATTTGAAAAGGAAAGAAATAAAATAATAGTTTAAAATTCAAAATTATAATATATGATATTTTGAATCTCCTCATTATCACATAATATTTATAATAACAACAGATAAATAATATCTCTTTAACGTAATAATATCTTAATAATATATTAAATATAACATATTTAATTTAATAATTACCTAATCCATTTGATTTTAATCTACATAATTAATATATGATATTTCTCATAATCCTATATAATTAAAATATGAAAGAATTTTAACTCGCAGAATATTTTGTAAAAATATCCACCAGATATTTCTGGAAATATTTAAATATTCAGTAAAAATTCATTTCTGGAAATATCGCATGTTTCTGGAAATATTTTGATCCGCAGGTATAAGCGTCTCCGGTGTAATAAGATGATCCTCATAACCTTGTCTCATGAACGAGTTCTAAAAGCAGAGCGGGAAGATAATTCTCACTACGATCAATTTTTTACGATATGATAGTAGGAGATCAGGAGATATGGAAGCAAAGCCAGATTTTCAACATATATCATAAGCGGGAATTGGATGTTTAGTTTGAAGAGATCCCACTATGGGAGGCGAATCACAGTATGGAACTTGAAATCACAATTTGACAGGATTAGAAGATGAAGAAGAAAAAAAGGACCCCGAACACAGTGGAAGACAGGTGATGGAGGCGCGGAGGCAAAATGGGCAAAGGTGGATAAGGAGTGCTCGGGGTGGGCTGGAAGTCGGAGGGGATGGAAGCGACAAGGCATTTGGGCGACCACTGGGTGTGGAATCCGTCATCGGAAGGGGATCCACGTGCACCCACGCGCGCGTGGACCTGGCTTGCGAAGAAAGCTGGTGCATGGCCGCGTCTCAGTCTTGTTCTGCCGGCGAGTTACCCATAGACGTGTAGATCGGCCTCGTGCGCCTCGGAATCTGTGGTTTCCGGCTAGAGAAGAGTTGCCCGGAAAGTCACCGGCGATGGCAACGGGTGCGGCGGCTGCGGAGGCGAGGAGGAGATCCGGCGGCGGAGGGTTCCGGGAGGAGAAGAAAGTGATAGGAATGAAACACGATCACTGAAAAAGTAAGTGCAGGTATTCCACTTTGGCTCACGTCCGCAAATAGCTGAAGAGAGAAAAAAGAGAATCCCTAATTTTATTATATTCATGGAAAAGAAGTCTTACCTCTACATTACATATTGGACTTATATATATAAATTCATAGGACCACTGTCTGATAAGACAATAAAGGAAAAGGCGCTACAATATCTAACAATATATATATATATATATATATATATATATATATATATATATATATATATATATATATATATATATATATATATATATATTTATTTGTTATCATGGTTTAAATTTTATAACTATCTGTCATTTGATGAAAACACCATCACAGACAATTTGTTATCTAATTTTTTAACCCTATTTAAGAAATTACAAAATTTGATGGTCAAATGAATCTGACTCTTATATTCTCACCTGCAACTGATAGTCTTATCTAAGCCTACATAACATAGATCTGATGTCTAGTCAAATCAAATGCCACTATACCATAAAGGCAAAGTGAATGGTTTTACTCTGTAGTTATGTGATTCTTTTTCTTGAATTTCTTGTTTTCAAAAGCCTTGTTCCATTTTTATGTTTGAATCATTAGTTTATTTTCCTTCTGGGAAAGTTAAGACTGCTAGCCTAGCAAAGGTTTACTTTTCTCTCTGAACTCAGAGTTACACTACCTGCTATTTTGCTGCTCTTTTTTGCATGAATAGTTAAGAGCATGTACTTGTAAAGGGTTGAATGTGTTTTTTTGCCTTTTTTTTTTTACAGCTAAACACTTTTAGTTACATTGTAGTAAACTATCCTCACTGGGACTCGAAACCGGGACCATCTCCTTCTTATACCCTTGCCTATTTAAACGTTGAACATTCTACCACTTGAGCTAGGCATGATGGGCGTGTTTTTTGCCTATTAAAAAAAAAAAAAAAAAGCATAGCAAAACAAACCAAAAAAAAAAAAAGGAAAGAATGATGAAGAAGAAAGAGAAAGAATGTCCTGTTGTTCTCTTCCTTAGTTTGCAAACCACACCATGGCCAGCATTCTGATGGATATTGACAGTCTTCTGTTGTGGTTCAATGCAGGTGAAAAGGGTGTTGGAGTTTCTACTGGGAAACCTCTGCATTACAAGGGATCATTTTTTCATCGTATAATTAAAGGATTCATGGCCCAGGTATGCACTTTTTTCTTCATTTTATCAAAATGTGTCTTTAATATCTGCGGTACATCCACAAAAGGTGCTTTTGGGTTTTGGCGGTCTTGACATAGCCATTGAACACTTGGTGAAGGCTACTATTATTTATGTGCCTCAGGGCTGCTGGCTTCTTTATTTAAAGTGTTAATACTCTTGCGCAAGGATAAGTCAATTCTCCATGTACAGCCATGTTCTAGGTTGATGGAGTTTCCCAGGGAGCCATTGATTAAAAGACCTGGTTTGAACTTAGGATATCCCGATCATCCATTTATTATTATTATTTTTTCTCTTGGATGGTAATAAATAATACATGACAACTAGTCCATCGAGTCTCAGGTTTTGAGTGGTGATAATTTTGTGCCAGACATTGGTTTAAAAATGTGGATTAAATGCATGTCTTCTGCCTAAGTATATGTTTGTCACTAATTTGTTGCTGTTGTTGTTTTTTTCTTTTTTTTTTTTTTTTTTTTTTTGTGGGTAGGTAAAAGAAAAAAAAGATATCATAAGCGCCTCAGTAGAGGTGTAGTAGCACAATACAAACGAAGGATACGATAAACACCCAAACACCCAGTATAGGATTAATTTGTTTTTTCATCATAATAAGAATGCGTTCAATTTAAAAATTGAAATAATGTTGATTTTCAAGACCATATGTGTTTTGTTGTTTTTCTTTTGCCAGTATATGTTGATTTGACCATCCAAAAATAGAACTCATAATGGTTCTACTACATAGCATACACAAAAAAGGGTAAACTTCGATGTTCTTCACGGGTCATTTGCTCACATTGATGCACCTATACTAGCAGTGTCTTTATGCTCAGATTTTAGGGAGGGTCTGTGTTTGAAAATCGTAGCAAATTCTATGGCCAATATCCCTAAGCAAGTCCTCTGAAGGAATGGGTAATATAGTTTGCTTTAGGTGTAAAGTTTGAACAGATAGGTGGTATTTACGTATGGCACGAGATGATGCGAGTTTGAATTGAAGAGGGGACTTGTTATTTATATCTCTTTCTTTGCTCTATGCTATAACATTAATTGTTTTTCTTCTACAGCTGTGCAGGGTGGTGATTTCTCGAAGGAAATGGTATGCTTTGTTCCACTAATCTATTGTTTTGCGGATGCATATTCTCTGTTGGACTTAGTGTGCCTGCCCCAGATTTGTAAGGCAAAACCTTTTGATCGTTTGCAGGCACTGGTGGAGAAAGCATTTATGGAGGGAAGTTTGCAGGTAGAAATGCTATGTGTGTTTGAGAACAACAGATCTGCATTGTTCTAATGAATAGTCAAATAATACTTATTGTTGTCTTTGCAGACGAGAATTTTAAACGGGCACATGAAGGGCCTGGTTTTCTTTCTATGGCAAATAGCGGTCCGAACACAAACGGGTCCCAGTTCTTCATACTTTTCAAGCGTCAACCCCATCTTGACGGGTACTGATCTGTGCTTCTATTGTCAATCATTTGGCTTCATTTTATTTCTCACATGCCATATTCAACAGATTGTTATCTGATGAGATGTTAAATTGTCGATCATATGGCAGGAAACACGTCGTTTTTGGTAAGGTTGTGCAGGGAATGGAGACCTTGAAGAAAATCGAACAAGTGGGAACAGGTGACGGGAAACCTGCTCTGCTTGTAAAAATCGTGGACTGTGGTGAAACTTCACGAAATACAAAATTGTGGTGCAGCTGGAACAGATAGTACTTGAGATTAGTCATAGGTTCAATGCAAGTTGAACCTCATTTAACGGGTAACACAGTATATCGCGTCTGGTTCGCCGTCTATGCTTTATTAAAGGTAATGGTTTTTTGTTTTCAGGTCGAAAGAAAAAATCTGGGAAAGCGCTTCCTTCTGATGATAGTTCTGATGAGCATGCAAGAGGAAGACCAAAGAACTCTCTCAAGGACAGAAGGAAGAAAAGAAAACGGAAATACTCTTCATCTGATGATTCATCCAGCTCTGATACTGATTCCGATTCTTATTCCTCTGATAGTGATTCAGGTTCAGATTCCTCGCTATCAGATTCAAGCTCCTCCAGTGATGGAAGGCGTAGAAAGAGGAAGAGACCAATGAAAAGAGATAAGCACCAGCGCAGGAAGAAAAGGAAGGATGGACGAAAGGATAGGAAGAGAGGTCGACGTGACAAAAAATCGCGACGCAAATCCAAACGGTCTGGCCTTCTTTAATTCGAAGCAGCCTATATATATGTCGTTTGCTCGAGTCCACCCGGGCTTTCTTCATCTTACCAATTCTTTTTTTTTTTCCCTTTCTTTTCAGGAGTTCAGAGAGTTCAAGCGGGGCGGAGAGCGGGAATACCAGCAGCAGCAGAAGTAGCTCTGATGATGAGAAAGCCAGTCGCCATGTTTCTGCTCATAAAAACAGTAACTCAACACACACTGAAAGCAAAAACCCGAAAAATCTAGGTATTCCATCTGTTGCATCTGCACATTGTGATTCAGTGAAGCTGTAAAATAAATTCCATTCGATGTTCTTTCATTAGCAGTAAGTGAACACTATAGTTTTGCTTTCATGGCTGTTTTGTACTTCTCTAGATGCGAGAAAGAAAACCGGGTCCCAAGAACAAGATACTATCGCGAAACAACAAAAGGATCATGAGCTGAAGATGTCTGGAGACGATTCATCGCATGAAGAGGGAGAATTTTCTCAAAAGAACGAACTGAATAATGGACATGGCACGGAAGCTAAATCTGGGAAAACTGCCAAGCAACATCGATCGTCGGATGACTCTATCAAATCAAGGTTTGTGCCTTATGGCTTGCTTCATTTGTCATTACGTTTTTCCCTGTTCTAAAGTTTTGGTGAGCTTGACTGTTGCCTTCTACGTTCTAGACATAATTATCAAAAGCGTGCCTCAAGCACGTTTAAAGCCTAGGCGTCACCATTCCTTGCAACAGCGGCTTGTCGGTTTGGTCGGATAAATTATTTTAACTTATCCAAAACGATGTCGTTTTGAGTTGTACCTTGAGTTAAAAAACTCAGGTACACCAAAACGATGTCATCTTGGCCCTAGATGCCTGATTTTCGGGTTTTTAGTGCTTCTAGCTGCATTTATGTCATGTTTCAACTCCAAAAAAAGCCCTAACCCGGATTATAGAAGAGGAGAAGAAGCAAAAAATCAACTAAAATAGCCAAGAAATTGCGAGAAAATCATGTAAAATAGGAAACAACCATCATAAGAATCATAAACTATATATTTGATATATGATGTCTCACTTAAAAAAACCTTTGCCTCAAGTGCGTCTTGCGCCTCAAGGCCCCAGTAAAAGGCTTTTGCATTTCTCGTGCGCCTATGCGCTCAAAATTACTATGATTCTTTAGTCTATATTCTTCTGATGTTATACTAAGATCGAAATTTTGGGATTATTTGATAAATAGGAGCCTCACCCCAAGCCCCAAAAGAAGCGCGAAGATCAGCCCGAAGAGAAATCCAAGCACGAGTCCCAAATACCAGCATCGCAGTCGCAGTCCTGCTAGGAAGTCCGGCAAGCAAAACCCGGAAAATTCAAGAAGCCCGTTAGGTAGTCCCACCCGGAAAGCCACCGACCCTCCTACCTCTAATCATGGACGTGGCTCGTCAAGAAGCCCGTCTCCCAATGGCGCAGCAAAACGCGTTAGAAAAGGCCGTGGTTTCACTGATCGCTTCTCCTTTGCACGTCGATACCGTACACCATCTCCAGACCGTTCCCTGCGCCGGTCATACCCTTATGGCGGAAGAAATGTTAATGCAAGGAATCACGACAGGTAATCTAAAAGACATGAAAGACATGTAACTGACTCAGGTAAAAATTTTCATGAATTTTGATTCTATTCTGATTCTTCGTTCTAGGTATTCAAGCTACAGAAATTACTCAGAGCGATCGCCACAAAGACGATACAGAAGCCCGCCAAGAGGAAGGAGTCCTCCCAGGTTCCCTTTCTTCTCAGTTTCCTCGATCATTTTCCTGTCACTTTCACCATTTTTTGCTTTGCTTTTTTCTTTTTCTCTTTCTCTTTCTTTTTTTAGCATTGCTAAGAACTGCTATTTCAGTTGTCGTAACAAACTTTTTGAATGATTTTCTGGGAACATAATCAATTATTCTATTATCTTTAAATTTGTCATGGTTGTAAGTGATAGCCATGAACTGTCATTGCTATGAAACACCCTGTTCTGAAAATCGGTTAGTTGATGTATGAATGTGTTATCAATGATTGGATGAGACTGTGATTCTTACTCTGTTTTCAACCAACTCATATTTTCCCTTTTTGTTAGATTCAGACATAGAAGAAGCAGAAGCCGGAGCTCGTCTCGCAGTGGCCGGAACAGGGTCCGGAGCCGCAGCCGCAGCCGCAGCAGGAGCCCAGGGCGCAGTCCAAGTCCTACGGATAACCGGCCTCCCATAAGCGAGAGGTTGCGGTCCCGTCTCGGACCCCAAGGAGGCGACGATCAGCGCCCTTCAGATAAAGGAAGAAGGTTCAGATCAAGGTCCAGAAGCACAGGATCACGATCAGCCGACGCCACCCCACGAAAGCCGAGCGGGAAAGCAGCTTCTGCGTCTCCCAGCAGGTCTAGATCAAGCTCCCCGGCTGGGCAAAGGGGTTTAGTCTCCTATGGAGATGTCAGTCCCGTATGAGACAGAAGCAGTTTTCGCTGGTGGTGATGGCTTCTGGACGGGCAACGTCGGGTTTTCAGGTTTTCCGGGTAGGCCTGTTATCGCCATTTGGTATATGAAAAGGCTCGACGGGGACGATGAGAGGCGTATCAATTCTGCTCTGATGGAATGTAAAATCTAAACGCCTTTGTTTTTGCCTATCTCTTGAAATTTTTTTATCACTTTTGGGATTTTTTACTAATATTCGATCTGAATCTGAAGTTGGGTGTTTCTCCAGAGCTCAAATTGTTTTTGCCTTAAGACTTTGCATGAGACACAGTAGTTCATAATCACTGTATTCTTGCTCTCCTTTTATCCATGAAATTTGATCTTTAGACTAATTTAATGATTTGTTTTTTCTTTTGCTGCTTCTTACTTCCATTATGCCTTGTTTTTTCTGTTCTGTCATCATTTTAAAACAATACTTTATTTAAGTTTTGGTTTAAATGTATAAAAGACAGTTGAAAAAGATCATCGGACAGTTCAAACTCAAATTCTTTAGATTTACTGATTCAAACCTATCTTTAGAAAAATGAAAATTGAGTTGTAGCCCCAATCGAAAAGCCTCCAAAACTCTTTTCTTTATTTGAAAATTGTTTTTTGTTCTCTTAAAAAAGGAAAACAGAGAAAATATGTGTGGTTTTCAGTTTTTTTGTTCTTAAAAATATAAAAGACATAAAACATTAAATTCAGAGAACAAGCACAGTTTTCAAAAAACATCAAAATAGTGTTTGTTCTTTGTATTTTCAAAAACTATTTTCAAGAACAGTTTTTAAAAACAAGAACCAAACAAACAAACCCTAAAATACAAAGTCTCTTCATACAAAACCATCTCAGGAAAACATAGGAAAGGGATGAGATTTCATTTCTCAGACTACAAACCAAACACTATTCCAATGCCAATCTCATCCATGCTCCCAACTAGAGCTGACAATTTGAGGGCTGATGGGCTAGGCTCGCCAACCTGGAATTAGGGTTGGGCCAACAAAATAACAAACCAATTAAAAATTAGGCCCGACCTAGTGTAGGGCCAACCCAACCCAGCCCGGTCAGGCCGCCCGGAGCGACAGCTCTGCTCCCAACAGGCTTTTTACAAAATTGCCTATGATTCCTCTGTTTTCCCCTGTTTTTTTGGGTTTTATTCTATGGTTAATCAGCAAGAACACCCCAGATGCCAAAATGATCAAAATTTGTCGTCGTCATCATCATCATCATCATCTCTAAAGTAGAAAAGAACTTAATGGCAGCTCATGGAATGAACTGGGGATTTTGCTACAGATTTTAAAAAGGAGAAAAAACCAAGCAACATTCAGCACAGAGAACTACCTTATCAAATGAGAAACTCCGTTATTCATTTCCATGGATTCTTTAAACAAGGACAAAGCTAAGAATTCAGAAGGATTATCATATTGAGAGAGTATCATCACAAACAGCTTCTAACAAGAAAATCTAGATCTAGAACCATTCTTTTGTCATATAGGTTGTCCTTCTGGAACAAGTTGGTCTTTGAGCCACATGTAAATAGGAACCAGTACATAGTACATGCCTGCAAGGGCCCCCAGAATGAATCGCAGGAAGAACACAAATGGATTTGTAGGCTTTGAAACATCCTCTGCCTTAGGACCCAACTGCATTACATTACAAAGAAATCCCATGAGACGGAGAAAAACCTTGGAGATGCTTTTCATCATTCACCTCTGTTTTTGGGAACCTTAGCAGAATTATGTTGCTAATTGAAAGAGAAAAAAAACAAAGGATGCCATTGGCAATGTCATGAGTTTAAAGAAGCAGCAAAATTAGTGCATTACAAAGACACCAAGGATGGAAACAATGTCCTTCATCCTGGACTGTATTCTCTGATAAGGAGGAAATTACTGTTTTATAATTTAATTCAGAATCTTCTCCAAAATGCCAGATGGGATTTTCGGAATCCAAAGTAGAAGGCTTTAGAGCTGTATGCGGAGAGTAGGATGCTGTTATTTTAAAGTTTCTATCAGACAAACTAAAGTGAGTAGCCCAGCCATGAAAGAATAGGAAGGCTCCTTTGGAACCCGGAAAAGCACTAGGGAAAGGAAAAAAAGTTAAGAAAAATTATTTTCTCGTGTTTGGTTCCATAGTGGAAAATATAAAAAAAAATCAAATATAATCAAAATTATTCAAAAGTTTACATATTTTTAAATTTCTTAGTCCTTATATAATAGAGAGAAACAAATAAAATGAGTTTGAATAAAACTTATAAAATTAATTTATTAAGTTTAAACCTATTTTATATTTTCTTCCAAAAAAATTTTCCTTCCACTTTTCCTTCCTGTTTTTTTTCCTTAGTACTTTCTAGGGTCCAAACGGAACGAAAGAGAATGAACAGCCCATACTAAACTACTGTAAACTACAGAGACATAAACATTCTGATGGATTTATCTTTCGTATCAGACCTGTGCTCTTAACTATGCTCCTCATAGCCACCACAAATTATCTACAAAACAAAACTTGTTGAATTCTCAAAGATGGGTCTCTACAGGATCATTTACTTGAATGTTTTGGGAACCAAATTGAGATGAAACTGACCAATTTGGTCCTGACTTGGTTCGGGATCACTTCTCACAACCTCACACCAATCACGTACTACTTGAGCTAGACCTCAAGAGCACATATGCGGATATGAAATGTCCCTGAAGTGTTTTTAATGGCGTAATGATCAAGATAATTAGAACCTAAAGCCATGAGAGATCAAAGCAACAAAATTACTGGTGTATCCAAATCAGGCAATTGGTAGAACGATCGAAGGCAGTGAAAGATATAGCAGTAAGTTACCTGCAAAGGAGAATCTCCAGAGGCAGGTTTTACACCAGTTACAGAACATCCCATGATCAGTCCATGGCGGCGAACACCACGATACCATTTGGGGCCAATCCTTTTCAGTTGAACATCCGTAAATCCAGCCTTTTCAAACCACTCGATATACTCTTCCTCCTTTGGGAAAAGCATCCACACATCTGCAAAGAAGCGAGACAACCAAAAAGTTGGGTACACAGGACCAATCAGGCACGCCTTACCTCCTTGTTTCAAGACCCTGTATGCTTCTTTGATGCCACGTTGGGGGTCCGGCCAATACTCAATACTGCAAAAAGGAATTAACAAAATTCCCATGAGAAAGAATTCAACAAAAATCAACAGTTTCTTCCCCTTCTCCTCATTCAAGAAATAAGCTGTTAATAAAAATCGCTTAGCACATAATAAACCAGAAGGATTTTATTCCATCCATCAAGGAAACAGAAACAACTGAAAATAGGCCAAAGATGCTCTTATAAGTACCCAAATTCCTCTTATTGTGAGCATGCCATTCCAAATCCCCCATTTCCAGTTACATAGTTACGAGTTGTTCAAACTAGTTCAGAAATGTAACAGCACTGATAAATCGATCCGAGAAGGCTACTGAACAAAACATTCAATACATTAAACATAAGGAGTCTTTCAGATAACTTTGTATTAACTTTGGCTAAAAATTCAACTCAAGAACTATTATAAAACTTCAGATACCTGCACATCATGCCTAGCTCAAGTGGTAGAACGCTCACCGTTTCAAACAGGCATAGGGCATAGGGAGGGGGTCTTAGGTTCGAGTCTGGGAATAATTTACTACCTTGAAATTAAAGTGCAACAAAAAAAATAATAATAAATTTCAAATACCCAGACCAGTTGGAGGTATTTTCAATAACCAGGATCAAGTTTACAACAAATTTGGGTCTGAATGTCCAGTGGAACTAAACGGTCTATTCTGTACAATTCATAACTTCGCCTGCAAATCCATCAATCAAGTACCCCATGAATTAAAAAAATAGCAGCCCTAGTTACAAATGATAATAGCAAATTGAAATTGCAAAAAAGTCATGAAACCCTAAAATCCAACATGGTGTTCTTGTAGCTCCAAATACTATGTGAAAAGCAATGAAACCCCCAACTCCCAAGTCATAATTCAACCCAAAATGCACAAAAGCAGAAGGGGAAAAAACAAAAAGATAAGCACCCTAAAGAAAAAAGAGAACAAAAAAGTAAAATAAAATAAAATAATTCTTCAGGAATATACCTCCCTGCTGAAACATATCTATCAGCATAATCAGTGGGGAAGGGAAGATCCTCAGCATCACCTTCGATAATCTTGCAGTCTTTCAATGGCTCCTTCTCCTTTGCCTTGGCAAGCTGATGTGGAGATTGATCAAGAATGGTGACATTCTTGGGATCCACATGCTTGACAATCCCCAAAGTAGTAAACCCAGTTCCTCCCCCAACATCAACCACCACCAAATTCCTATCATTCAGATCAGCAGGCTCAAGAGCATCATCCCTCATATCCTCAGTCCAATGCCCAGGGTTTATGATATGGTCATACACGATCGACAGAAATCTGTAGAACCAAAACGCCTCCCTTTGTGCTGAATGAACTCGGCTGGAGACGCTGGCCGTGATACGTCGGCGCTGCAATCTTGCTGTTAGGTTTTAATCCTGTCATTTCTACTACATGAAACTAAACCCAATTTGGGGAAGTGCCTTCCATGAACATCTGAGCCGAGAAAACCTAACCCATTTGGAGTAATGCCCCTGATTAGCTTCGAATTTGCAGCCCCAGTCAGAATTGAAGAAGCCATTAATGGAGAAAACGAAGACCCACCAAGGAAATCTACTAACCCACCAAAAAAAAACACAAAAAACCCACCGAGAAATCAAGAATCTGTTCTGGTATTTCAATGGAAGGTGAGGAGAGGAGTAGAGGAGTGCACGACTGGTACAATGATGATTGGTTTTACTCCCATGAGTCCCATCTATGTCAATGCCTTTCTAAGCTCCCAATACAGAATGAAAATTCAAAATTTACTGAAACAAAACAAAAAAAGTTGCCTTCAAATTTCAATTAACCTTTTTTTTCAATAAATTTATTTTCAGCTTTTCAGCTTAATGTTAAGGACTTATGCATCTAAGCCTGTAGCTGAAAAGCTCAATCAAGATTAAGCATGCTGCCCGGTCTGAGTGAAATTGTATGAGTGTCAGGCAGGCATATGTCGACGTGAATTTATGCTGGAGCCAACACGTCTGACTTAATTGGGGTTTTGAAGAACTTGCCGTTAAGATGCACTTTAATTATGAAAGAAGGTGTCGAGAGCTGCGACCGCTATCCTAATAAGCTCAAGGTAGGACGAAACCAATCAACATAAAGACATGAAGTTATGGATTGACATATTAAGTCTCATGAAAGTATTTATATGAGACCTCTATTAGGTCATCCGTTGCATGAACGAGAAGGCCTGTTACATTAAGCCCAAATAAAATTGTTACAAGCAAGTTATCAATTTAAGGATAAATATAGAAACAATAACCAAAAAATTATTTCTCCTCTTGAACATATTTTTCATTTTGCCTCAAATTTACTTCACTTTTCTTTATAAAAAATATATTTTTAATTAATAAGGTTTAGTTAATTTTCTTTGTTTTTGACACCTATTCACTTTGTATTTTTTTTATCAAACTACAAGGTATCTTAAACGGGTCCATATATACACGAAAAGCATCTTTAAATAATACCACACTTAAACTAATCCTTATATGAGTTGGGAAGAACCACATGGCTCGAACTCAAAATTGTAGTCTCCTGAATTTTAAGCCACGGATCGCCCAAGATTAACCCGAAGCAAGATATACTTGCAAAACAAACAAGAAACGGCAGGGCGGTGGCGCCACCGCTCCGACGCTAATGTGATCAGGGAATCTGGAAACGAAAAGAATCAGATTTTCAAGAAAGAATGTCGTACCTTTCTATTGTCAGTTCTCTTTACGGAGGAGGAAGATGATTCGATTTTTATGAAAACGCGATTTCCTTCCAAAACTAAGGGAAAGAGAGCTGCTCTTGCGCGCCTACGACCTGCTCTTCATTTTTTATGGCCAAGTTGGCCGTAATCTACGCCCTAGTTAGTTGCTTGACCATCTCCCAAAACAGCTTACGTAAATATACTGCCTTTAAACCGGATCAACTGTGTAACCATTAAATGGCTTATAAATGACTTCTAGCAGAGAGATAAGTCTGCTCAAGCATCCTACGACCGGGTCAGGAAATGGCATTATTTAGGTCCGGCCTGTAGTGAAGGTGTTTGTACCGCGACAGAGCTTATTCGCCTAGTACCCACAAAAACCATTGGTTAAATTTCAACTATCTCATCTATATATTCAATGATTATTTATTTTGCATTATATCATAATATCCTATTCCTCATAATTTTGTCCCCGAGACTCAAAATCTGGACCCCTCCCCTTCCTATGCCCACCCTAGCTCTTTAACCATTTAAGCTAATCCTCAACTTAATTTTCTTTATTTAAGTCATAACACTTAAATAGAATTTGTATCTATTTGATTACATACACATATAATACAAATCTCCTCCCAAAAAGAACATTTAAGAAAATAATAATTTTATTGTTTATATTATTGTAATAAATGTTACGTAAAATGTTATCCTGATATTATTTTAGATTGTAATACATAAAAATAAAAATAAAATCTTTTGCATTTTTTAGATTAATGTTAATAATTTGTTTTTCTCCTTCATTCAATTTCTTGCAAATTATAATCATATTTCCCTTTTAATGATTGATTTTCAATCCTTAATATTTTTTGTAATTATTTTATTCCTTCTAGGTCCCATCATACATACAAAGATAAAATCATCTAGATATGAAAGTAATTATGGAAAACTTTTACTATAAGAGAAATCAAAATTAAAAATAATTTATTATTTTATTTATTTATATAATTAATTCATTTTGAAAAGGGACAAAACATTAATCAATTATTGTTGTATGTCACCAATGTACACATCAATGTGCTACTGTGGTACAGGTACTACACTCTTACATCATTTTCTCTCTTTCTCTCTCTCTCTCTCTCTCTCTCTATATATATATATATAGCAGTATATATATATATATATATATATATATATATATAAAACGTGAGTTAAAAATAATTGATAAAAAATTGAAATTGATAAACATCTAATCTTTGAGTAAATTCTAAGTAAAATTTAGACAATATGAATTATAAAAAAAAAAATTAGGTAATAAGTGAATTCCCAACAAATAAGAAATAATTTAAATATATTAGGTAAAGAAAGTAAAGTATATATATATATATATATATATATATATATATATATATGTTTGTGCATAAAATTAAGAGTATCCCATCATTTACAAGAAAAATATATAAAATATAAGTAAAAAGCAATAGAATTAGAATGAAATGGTGATAAACAAGTTGATATATATAATAAATTATTTTATAAAATAAAGCAGAGTATACACAATTTGTATTTATCTGACGATGATAATGATGTAAGATACCACATCCATAATTAAATATTTCTCTATTAAATAATTCAATTAACTATCACATGTAAATTTATTGATCACAATGCATCATTGATTCATTTCACTTTCAAAAGTGTTTTTTAGAGGTTACATAAAAAAAAAAAGTCTAAATAATTTTAAGCTTTCTTAATAAAAATGTTACAGAATGTTTTGATATGGAAATGTGTTCAACAAATCTCATAGTTAAATTAAGAAATGAAAAATATTAGAAAATAATATGAATAATCTATTTAAAATACAACAAAATTATTTACAATATGAATAATGAAAAAAACATAAATCACTCCTATTAATTAAATTTAATTAGGAAGAATGAAACATATAACAATTTAAACACTCCTATTAATGAAAAAAAAGTCTAAATAATTTTAACTTTATTAATAAAAATGTTACAGACTAAATGTTTTGATATGGAAATGTGTTCAACAAATCTCAGAATTAAATTAAGAAATGAAAAATATTAGAAAAGAATATGAATAATCTATTTAAAATTACGAAAAATTATTTACAATATGAATAATGAAAAACATAAATCAATTCCTATTAAATTTAATTAGGAAGAATGAAACATATAACAATTTTATCACTCCTATTAATGAAAAAAAGTCTAAATAAATTTAACTTTCTTAATAAAAATGTTATAGACTAGGTGGTGTTTGTTTTTTTTACTTAATGTTGAATATAACTTTTTTCAGCTTTATCGAATAATACTTAATAAGATAAGATGTTGCTTGCTTTTTAACATTGTGTGAAGGAAAGAAAGATATCAACGGTATTTCCGATTATTTTTGCCTCGTCTCCGCTCGCCTTAATGGCACAGTTTAATTTAATTTTAAGTGTTATTCTCTGTGAAACCCTAAAATTAGAAATTTTTAAAATCTGCAAAACGTTAATAAAATAATAAATCATTATATGCCTGCAATTAAAATTCTCTATATCTCACGCATCTAAACGAACCGCTACTGCTAAATTGCCTCGCGAAATCTTAGTAATAAGATAAGTATTAAGTTGTTTGTTTTTAACACAGTAAAGGAGGCGACGATAAACTAGACGGACATTTTAGCTCCTCATTCCGCCTCGCTTCTTAATGACACATGTTTACTTTAATTTTATTCTGTAAAAAACCCTATAAAATTGGGAATTTTCAAAATGGTAAATTAAATGTTACTAAAATAATAAATTGCCATAATGGGTTCAGTAATTACAAAATTTCTATATCTCACGATCGAAACGACCGCGCCGTTAAATTCGTCTCGCGAAATCTAGTGACCTTGAAAAATTTTGTCAAATTCTAAGACAAACGGAACTTTTTTTTTATTTTCTAGGTGATAAGTTGTCATTAACTACAATGATTTAGATTTTACTTAAAATATCGAAATGAAACTGCGCTTAAGTTCATTTAAAATAAAATGAACTGAAAAGAAATAAATTGTTTCGATAGAAACGGACCCGAATGAAGCAATATGAACCATGTATCCAAAATAATAATAATAAGTCTCGCCCCGATTATATTTAAAAAAAGTTATTATTTTATTTTATACTTTAATAAATTATTATTATTATTATAATGTTTTTTAATAAATAATTTATAAAATTCATAATATTTTTATTTTTATGAAAAATATTAATTTTTTAATATAATAAAAATAAACAAAGAAATATAAAAATTAAAATTAAAAATAAATAAAATGTGAAATCCACTGAACTGGTAATTTTTTCATCTCCGCCCTCATTCCGCGAATTTTTTAAACGTAGACAAGTTTGGGAATTAAAAAATAAACGAGCCCGATCGTATGGACTGGTCATCCCAAACCCTCCCATTGTCATCCCTAGTTCGTCAAAATTCACGACACGATTAATCGACACGATTAACCGATTAAACGGCCGCAGCACTTAAACTGAGCTCGGTGATAACCTGGCCAACCTGCTTTAACACGCTTAATAAACTGGTCGCGGTTCGGGCAGGAGACACGTTAACCCATAATTCGCTTAAATAAAATTACCAAATTAATATTTTTTAAAAAAATTAATCATTTTTTTAATAACAAACTGGCGTAAAAATATATCATTTTTTTAATAAATTAGTATTATTACATTTTTTGTGTTAGTTTACTAGTTTTTATGAAGTTAACATTTTTAAATAAACAGTGAACTGCTAAACGGCATGCACTGCGGTTAAATGGGTCAAACGGGTGGTAAAACAGAAATGGGTCAAATGAGTTGGTTTATCGTAGCAACTAATCTAACCCAACCCAACCCGCTTAAAAATTAGACGTGTTAAATGAGTCGCGGTCGTGTTACCCGCGTATTAAATCCGCTCGTGGTTCGTGTTTCGATTTTTACTCCGCTTATTAAACGTTGGCCGCAGACGTTTACATGTTTTTCACCCGTCACCCGTTTGTCCTTCGTAATCGCTTAACCCAACTCAACTGCTTGACACCCTAGTCATCCCTGCAGAGCAGATATCAAGCAAATCTTTTATTGTCAGAGAATGATTAGCTTTTTCTTTATTTTAAATTGACTTTTTCAATGTAAAAGCCAAATATTTTCTACTTTTCTTATTCAAAACTTTTTAAAAAAATTTCAGTGAATAAGTCAGCTTTAAAATTTAAAAAAAACAAATGTGTTTAATAAAACTATTTAGCTTCAACATTAAATCAAAAAACAAACGCCACCTAAATATTTTGATATGGAAACGTGTTCAACAAATCTCATAATTAAATTAAGAAATGAAAAATATTAGAAAAGAATACGAATAATCTATTTAAAATACAACAAAATTATTTACAATATGAATAAGGAAAAAAACATAAATCACTCCTATTAATTAAATTTAATTAGGAAGAATGAAACATATAGCCAATTAATGCATGAAAAAATAAATTAATGGTATGAACTCTATGACAAAAAATATGAATATATAATTTTCAAAGACATCAAGAATATACCATCAAACTTCGACCTAGGGAATATTGATAGGAAACCCTTCGGCTAAGACTTACAGTTTACGGCAAGAAAGTATTGGCTCAAACTCGATATTAACCTAATAATAATTTGGGAACAAAGAACACAAATGCCCTTAAAGTTAGACCATATGTCAGATTTGACCCTTAAATTTTAATTGGGTTGAATGTTAATCCTAATATTTGTTATATGGTTTAAATATATTTTTATGGTCAATGGAATAAACAAATGAACAAACGAGTGTTAAGGCTATTTAAGTTAGGGAATCTTTGAAAAAAATTGCTTTCAATGGGAATTGATCACTTGATTTTGAGGTTAGAAACAAATTACTTAGTGTATTTTCTGGGTCCATCGCCACTGGCTGATGTATCGCCCATATATGATCGTTCATATCATCAATTTATGCCATGCGCTGACGATACGCAATGATCAAGCATCTAAATATTTACTTTATCAATGATATAAAACATATTCAACTATGTATCAAACGCGGCGCAATATTGTAATCTGAAAAAAAGGGTTTAACTACCGAGTTAAACATATGACGAAACAGTAGGACATTTATGGATCTTATCCCATAATTTGGGTGTCAATTAACCAATCGGCTCCTTTGGAATATCAGCTATGCTGCCTTTTTTTGGCGGGAATTTCAGTAGCTTAACTGTCGCGGTTGGATAATCCGCCATTTTTTTGTATGTTTTGTGGTTAATGACGTTTATGCCCTCTCTATAACAGATATGAAATCCTTATAAATAAGGGCCGTTGAGTAAAATCGCCTCCAGCCGGCTTGTGAAGAGTGCATACAGCAGCATAAAACACAAAAACAACGTCGTCCAGAGATTCACCAGCGGGACATGGAAACGCCGCCATAAAAACCGAGCTTCATCTTCCATTAACGCAATCAAAATGGACCTCCCTTCCAACCTGTTGCCGAATCAAAGCGAGCCTGAATGGCTGCACCGCGGCGATAACGCCTGGCAGCTCACGGCTGCGACGATGGTGGGCCTCCAGAGCGCCATCCCTGACCGGTCATCCTACGGCAGCATCGTCAAGAAGAAATGGGCTGTGAACTCAGCTTTCATGGCGTTCTACGCCTTCGCGGCGGTTCTGCTCTGCTGGGTCGGTTGGGGCTACCAGATGTCGTTCGGAAAAAAGCTCGCCCCGTTCGTCGGCCGGCCGAACGTCGCCTTAGACCAAGGATACCTCCTCAAGCAAGGTTTCCAAGGGAAATTTCCGAACGCGACGATGATTTACTTCCAGTTCTCTTTCGCGGCGATAACGCTGGTTCTGATCGCCGGAGCGTTGCTGGGAAGGATGAACTTCAAGGCGTGGATGATGTTCGTGCCACTCTGGCTTACTTTCTCGTACACCGTCGGCGCCTACAGCCTGTGGTGTCCCGACGGATGGCTGGCGAAGCTCGGAGTGATCGACTACTCCGGTGGCTACGTCATCCATTTATCTTCCGGTGTTGCAGGCTTCACAGCTGCCTACTGGGTAAGTAATGTTACTGTAGATTTTGGTTTTTCATATGTCGTCCCAAAATAATGTTTTTTTTTTTAATTAAAAAAAAAACTCAAAGTAATATATGTTTTCAATGTGAAGAGGTAATGAGCCTTTTAAAACTATTGTCGAGATTAGTTTTTAAAAACATAAAGAATATCATTATCATTTTTGTATTCTTTAAAGATTAATATTATTTTTTAAATTTAGTGTTTTTTTTTATATTATATGTGTTTTCAAAAAATTAGAAAAAAACAAAACCAAATATGTTTTCATGTGTTTTTCTTGTTTTACTTATTTTTTATAATACAAAACATTTTTCACAAATAGGAAAACAAAACATGTTAGTTTTAAGTTTTAACTATTTAAAATTAAAGTTTTACTAATGAGGCAAACGATATTAATTTAAGCATTATTTTAAAATATGTGTTTATTTAAGATTTTAAAAAAAAATTATTTTGGGGGAAAACTCAAAACCCTTTTAAACAAAAATTTCATAAATCTAACCCATAATAAAATTTTAACCACATTATAACAAAAATACCCTTTTGTACAAAAACAACCATTTCTTTTATAAAACACATTTAAATACCTAAAGGGACAAAAGACAGTTATTTTTCAATTAAAAAAAAAAAAAACAAACCATAATTAATAAATTTACAAAATTTAGAATTATTTTTTGGATTTGGGAGAGCAGGTGGGGCCGAGGGCAAGTAAGGACAGGGAGAGGTTTCCCCCAAACAACATACTGCTAATGCTGGCCGGAGCCGGTCTGCTGTGGATGGGTTGGACCGGGTTCAACGGCGGCGACCCTTACACGGTCAGTACGGACGCTTCTCTGGCGGTTCTAAACACCCATGTGTGTGCAGCTGCTAGCCTCCTCACATGGCTCATTCTTGACATTATCTTCTTTGGGAAGCCTTCTGTCATTGGGGCCACCCAGGGCATGATCACTGGTCTCGTTTGTATCACTCCTGCTGCAGGTAAAAAAAAAAAAACCCTTTTCTTAACTTTTTTTTTTTTATTTTTACTTTAATTTATTCACTTTGCTTTACATCGATTTGAGATCTATGGTAAACTCGTCACGCCTGTTTATTACTTTTACCAGCCTATATGGCTTATATTTTGTTAACTTTGTATGCACGCTACGCTTTAAAAGGACGTATAAGAGAATAAGTGTTATTTAATCATCGAACGTGATAAAAGCAGATGAATTAATTTCGAGCAAATTTATCGATAATTATATAAATAATTGTCAAAATATTATAGACTAAAAAATAATTTCAATTCTACGACAGATTTTGACATGTAAGCAATGAGGTGGAAATTATTTTATAATGAAATCGTGTTTTCAAAACACGACTTCACGATTTTAAAAATTTACACTGAAATATGTCGTCAAAACACGATTTCATATTTTAACACTAAATTTGAAGACACGATTTCAATGTGATGCTTAATTGGTAATAAGTGCCATAGATTTGGAAATATTTATTTTTGTTCTATATTTAAAAAAATATTTTTTCTAATTATGGTATTAGCTAAAAAAGCCCTGAAATGGTTGGGGTCTTACTTGGATTAACCGATGGTCCCAAGTTCGAGTCTTGAAAATACCATAAGCATGATAGTATGATTACCACTTCGTAAGGTCTTCGGTTTGTATAGTGGATTAGCTTGGGCACGATATAACTTAAAAGCCGCCTTTCTCGTATCCTTTGTTGTGATACATCTTAAGTTCTCAAACAAATATTTAGAAAATACCACCCATCCTAAATCATACAATAATTTTTATGACCTAAGACCTGGTTCAAATATAAGAACACATTCCTACAACTCTTTGATGCAAAATGAATAAATGTTAAAAAAAAATTATTTTCATAACAAAAAGTTTTTTTCAAGAAACATTATAGATAAATAGTGAATTATATAACTTAATCAACGCAATCAACCTATTCAATCCAAACTCAGTTCAAGCTAAGAGAGAAATAAAGATTGGGTTAAATTTTGGTTAAGTAATCTAGTTTAGTGTTTAGGTAGGGATAAACTAGGATTAATTGTTTCTTAATTTGGACTGTGCATGCTATGTTAATCATGAAATTTTTCTAACAGAAATTCCTCATTAGATCTCAAATACTATATTTTACCTCCCTTGAAATATCTATGTATTAAACACACATACACACACAAAGATATATATATATGAGAAGGTGAAACATATATATAAAGAGAAGAGAGTATATATATATATATATATATATATATATATATATATATATATATATATATATATATATATATATATATATCGTCTATACTATAGCTAAATTTCAATTTTATTAACGTTAAACATTTAAAGGCAGAACATGAGGAGAGGAGGGAAGGAATTCGAGTCTCAGTATAGACAATTTATTATATTATATTAAAAGTGATTAGCTTTATCGTGGTTGGGATATAAACTCTCATATGCAAAGATGGATGAGAATTCTAAGTTGAAAATATCTCAATAATATAGGAGTGGTGCAAGGTTGGGGTGCAATAATATACTATTCTATTATAATCTATGAAAGTTGCACATATGACATCCTAAACATGTTTCTAATATGGAAACATGAAAAGAAATAGGATCTTACATACCTCCCATTTACTGGAGATTTTCCTCGAAAAGACTCCGATCACAAAAGAATCCAACCCAGATAACCTTTTGCTTTCCTTACTTTGCTCTCTTGAATTGATGGAATTCTCAAAGAATGAATTAAGTTTTTTGATGCGATAATGCTAAAGAGTTTAATTCCCTTTTATATAATAGTTTTTTCATCGTTAATTACTGCTTATATTGTTTCTGAAAGGCTACTACTTTAAACTTTCAAATTTCAGCCAACTTTTTCAAAAGTACTGCACCATTTCATAATTTTATAAAAACCTTACACCTATCTCATCTTAAAGCAAATTTACAAGATTAAAACACAATCACATGATCATCACAAAAACATAAACAGAAATGAATGAGAAATGTAAGTTGAATTTTGATGTGTTGAATATATGTAGGAGTGGTGCAAGGTTGGGCTGCAATAATACGGGAGTAATTATCCGAAGCATTCCATGGTACACCATGATGGTTGTGCACAAGAAATTTTGGCTGCTGAAGCAAGTAGACGACACCATGGCTGTCTTCCACACTCACGCCGTCGCCGGCAGCTTAGGCGGCATCCTCACCGGCTTTTTCGCCAACCCGAAACTCTGCCGCCTCTTCTACTTGGTCGACGATTGGCAGCATTGGATCGGACTTGCTTATGTCTTTGAAACTGGTCGAAACTACTGCTGGTTTCAAGCAAATGGGGGTTCAAATTGCTGGAATAGGGTTTATAATCGGGTACAACGTGGTCATGACGAGCTTGATATGTTTGTTCATCAGGCTCATTGTTCCGTTAAGGTTAGATGACGATGAGCTTCATACTGGGGACGATGCTGTTCATGGGGAGGAAGCTTATGCGTTGTGGGGAGATGGGGAGAAGTATGAGTCCAAGCATAATTCTGCGTATGGAATGGAGGATTTTCCATCTGCTGTGCTCTAGGAATATTTTATGTTTGGTTGCATGAAACTGTGGGATTTATGAGAGGGAAGAACAACAATGGAGTTTGAAGTTTTTTTTCTTAATTTTTTTATGATTTGTCTTGTGATAGTGTCTGCTGGCTTCAACTACTCTCATATATATTCTCCTTGCAAAGTTTAATATTCTGCAATTAAGCTTTTGGAAATCTGATCTACTATGCTAGAAATTATGGGTTTTTTTGTTTTTTGTTTTTAAAAACTGTTTTCTGTTTAGAAAAACACACAAAATATTATATGAACAATTTTCAGAGAATATCAAAATAGTGTTTTGTGTGTTTTCGAAAATTGATCTGCTGATTCAAAAATAATCAAACTATCTGTTGGTCCTAGTTGGTGAGTGTTACTTCTCCTCCAAAACCATTCTGAAAAATGATTTTTGATAACAATTTTTTTTAATACACTTTAATTTCAAGATGATAAATTATTCTTCATTAGGCTGAACGTGAACTATCCTTATACCATACGCCTATTTGTCATTGGATCTTTCTAACGAGTTAGCGTCATGTGTTAGTAGACCTTTTTTTGAAACTGTTTTTTGATATCTTGTAAGAAAAAAAAATTGTATCATAACCACAAATATTTTTCAACTGGTTTTTATTTATTTTAAATATATCTAAATTTATTTTCAACACTTTGCTATTTATTTATTTTTTTAAAGCAACTTTTGAAAAACAAGTGAAAATATTAGGGTTTGATTAGGTGTTTTTAAAACTATTTTCTGTTCTAAAAATAGGAGAACAAAGTTTTTTTTTGTTGTAAAAATAGAAGAATAAATAATAAATAAGATAACCAAAATAGTTTCAAAAATAACACCATTTTGGTGTTACATGAGATTTTAGAGACTACTTTAGACAATAGTTTTCAAAAACAAGGACAAAAAATAAACCTTAATAATTAATAGTTTTAAGGGCCTGGAACTAATTATTGAAAGGTATGTTTGATTAGCATTTTTGGCTTGTATTAACGATTTTTGAAAAGCGATAGAAAACGCATTTTGGTGTTTTAAAGAAAGTCTTCTGTAATGTTTTGTATTTTGTGTGTGTAAGGCTTGAAAATAAAAGCGAAGCATCATTTTATTCTTTACTGTGTTTTTTTATAACGTAAGCAGTTTTGAACGGTAAACAAACAGGCCTAAGGCCCAAGAATAGAAAATGTTTGGGTTCAGGTTTCGGACCTTGGACATGTATTGGGCCCCTCCAAGTCTTAAACCCATTTCAGGGCCCACTCAGAAATATAGATTGCCCAACGCATTAAAAATTATTCTAGCCCATTAGCCCAGCCCAACCATCGATTAAAAAACAATTAGGCTAATTAACACCTAATTTCTAGTTAAAAAAACACCTAATTTATTTTTATAAGTAAATGACTAAAAAACCTAAGAAATAACACCAATCCGTACTATTAGGGCTTGATTAGTGTTTTTTAAAACTATTTTTGCTCTAAAAAAATAAATTTATAACACATTCTATTCCTGTGTTTTTTTTTTTTTTTGTTATGAAAAACACAAATAACAATAAGAATAGTTTTCAGAGAACACTATTTTATGTTTCATTAGCTTTAGAGACGTTAAATAACGGTTTCTTTAAACATGATGGTAACTGAGCCCCTAATAATTAATAGTTTTAAGGGCCCTGAACTAATACACAATTATTGCTGTCTGTTTGTTCTTTATTAAACTACTTCACGCTAAAATATGTAGAACATCATTTTATTGCTTTCTCTCGAAAACTCTTCTTGTTCTTTGAACTTAATGTTTTTGTGTTTTCATGCTGCTATCGGTAATAAAATAAAAACAAACATATTTTTCTTGTTCTCCTTGTTTTTTTATAACAGAAAACAGTTTTTAAAAACGACAAACAAACAAGCCTAAGGCCCAAGGATAGAAAATGTTTGGGTTCAGGTTTCGGACCTTGGACATGTATTAAGCCCATTTCAAGGCCCACTCAGAAAAATAGATTGCCCAACGCATTAAAGATTATTCTAGCCCATTAGCCCAGCCCAACCATTCATTACAAAACAATTAGGCTAATTAACACCTAATTTCTAGTTAAAAAAACACCTAATTTCTTTTTATAAGTAAATGACTAAAAAACCTAAGATATAACACCAACTGTACTACACAAGAGCAATAAGTAAATGACTAAAAAACCTAAGAAATATCAACAATCCGTACTACAATAAGCATATAATAAGGCTTAACTCGATAATAATCAACTTGCCGGCCACTATATCATTCACAAACCCAATACATTGATTAGCAGACACTGAAACAAAGAAAAATAAATAAAATCTAAACCTCAATATTGGTTTTAAAAATTAATTTATTTTTTTTAAGTCTCTTAACATTTATTAATAATTATATCTCACAAAGGGACGTCCACACCATAACCTAAATTCAGGTTTATAAGTACATCCCAATAGGGGAGCAACCCATACTTGTTCAATCACGCATTCTTTGATTTAATGAAAAGAAAACAATATTAGATTACCACGCTCACATAATTATATATACATAAAATAGAAAGTGCATTATTGATATATGAAACTATGGTTAGTATATACACAACATATACAGGAAAAATGGAATATTATTTGATTGTATTTAGGTATTTCCTTTGCCATGAAAATCCTCACTCATATTATTACTTTGGTTTGTCTCAAATGAAGAGATAGTAATGCAAATAGGGCATTATGTGGTAATGAGAAAGAAATAGTCATTACTTTTTGCAGCTGTGTGGCTAAGACTCTAATAAAGTAAGTGCCTACTACCTTCACCTTCATTTTCAAACCCTGCAAACCCTAGAAGACCGTTGGATCTCTTTCATTATCACTTTTCACTTTGTCTGCTCTTTTTGGCCACCATTAAAATAACCATTCCTTTGTGCTTAAACCCTACCTCTTTCTTATAGAAAACAAATCACAAAATTTATTTGTAATCTGTCATATAGAGGAAAGTGTCCCCGTTTAGGTTCAAAGGTCCCCTGGCGTGTTTCAGTATTAGTAATTGTCAACTTTCTTGGTCATATCCAATATGGGGATAAATAACTTAGCAGTACTTGAACCTTAGATATTAAGTTTTGTTTTGTAGGCAAAGGGTCCTCGTTGCTTTAAGGATTTGAGTTCATGCCATTTAGTGTTATGAAACCTTTCCTAGTTTATTCGACAAGTGATGTGACAAACGTGAGCAGTACAATAACTACGTAGATATTATCTCCATGCGACGGAAGGCTCTCATGGTTTTAATACAGATCTAAGCCCATATGTATATAGTGCTGGGAACTTCTTGACCTATTTGGATACGAATATAATAAAACTTAGTGAATCCAACTATATATCTAGATACTTCTAACTTTTAATTAAAGGGCCATCACAGCTTTAAGGGATCCAACCCATAGGTATATAGTGTCGAGAACCCTCCTTGTCATCTAATATGGAATGTGACAAAATGGAGTAGATATCACAATTATGCTGATGCTTTGACTGTGAATTTAGCTTAGAGGGGGTATAAATTAACAAACATGAAACTATAATTCAATGGTATAGGATCCTCACAAAATTCGGGAGGGGCATAATTAAGGTTTTGGGTTTGAGTCCACCTCTCTACAAGAGGAATAATTTTTCCTAAATTTTTTTTGGGGGGCACTAGGTATTATCTAGGTCCATCGCTGTATATAAATATTGTCTGCTTTGAATTTAAAGGGCCCTCACGGTTTTAAAGGATCCGAGTCCATACGTATAAAGGTTTTAACTTTCGACCTATCCGACATATGGATGACACGGTATACTCATGGCTAGGGTTTATGGGGTTTGATCCGTTTGGATTGCTTTTTCTTTGTTTAAAGCAAAGTTTTGTAGCATAAGAGTATGGTCTGCAGCTTTGAGCCGAGAAATGAATGCATGTGAGCATGTGTTTATGGCTTTTCTTTCTTTTTTTTTTCTTTCTTTTCTTTCCCTCTCTTAGGAATCAATACCAAATAGCCAGTGAGTGCCTTCCATTCTGATCATCATGTTGTTTGGTGGGAAGAAATTGGCCAACCCCATTATTCTGATTACTGAAATTAAAATGCTTAATAGAGGCTTTTTAATTAGTCTATGGAAGAGCACCAAATCTTTTACTCCACTTTGTGTTTGGCTTCCTAGAAAGTGACTTTGGGGTTGACAATGGGTCATTCAATTAATAAATTTTTATTTTGAAACTCAACTTCTAATTATTAAGGAGGATTAATTGAAGGAGATATGAGGGCAAGATCCAGCACAAAAACATACAATGAACAGTGGATATCGTGACCATGTGGGTATATATTTATATATATTTGTTAAGACTTGAAGAGAAATGGATTAGTATTGACAACTAATGTGTACATAATATCTAGATCAGATCACATGCCTTGGTTCTTTGAATGACTGTAAAGAAAAATTTTCAAAGAAATGGAGCTACAAATCAATGACTTCATCAAAATCCATTTTTCTCATTAAAAGCAAATAATTTAAAAATATTTAAGTTTTTAAAATATATTTAATTACTTTGATATTTTTGAAAAAAAAAAACTAAATAATAGAAAATAAAGTGCACGTGATGTTTGTTTACGCTAAAACCCATCTGCTCTAAAACAGCGAAAACAAGGAAAGCGCAAAGAACACACAGTGACGAACCTATAAATTTAGTTCAAAAGGGACATATATTTGGAATGGTAGCCCGGTGGTATAAGATCTTATTGATTATGAGACGCATAATTAAGGGTAAGAATTTGAATCCAACCAGTTATAAGTAAAAAAAAATTTTTGCAAAAAAATTTGAGGGAAGGCATATGCCCTCCCAGGTGTTTTCAAAAATTGTTTTTAAAAACAATTTTAAAAAATAAGAAGCAAACGGACCTAAGCTATCTTAAATGATAACAACATTAATCAAATTAAGTCAATTGTGACTAAGAATTTGGAGGGTTGGTTGAAAATAGTGAGCACTTAGGGAAGATGAGCATGAACAACTATGGAACATAAAATATGTATAGGTACATCTGCATAAATGACTAGTTTGGTAGCAATATCCAAAGTGGTCCAATTGCCTAAACCCTAGAGAGAAAGGAGGGTGAATCAGAATCCCATCTCTCTTCATGATTGATTCAGCATTCCCATATCCATTTAACCCAATCACTGGTTTTTCCAAATAAAAATATATGGTTAGCCCTTCTTCAACCATATGGGGGTGGCAGAATTGTATATGAAAATTTGAAAAAATAATAATAATCATATGAAGGGGGCACATTTCCCTCCAAAACTTTGAATATTCTCCTTCCATATGCATATGCCTATGAATCTAGATAGATATTTTTTTTTTTCAAAAACATAGGGTACCCCATAAACAAATACTGCCCCACATCTCAATGAACAACAACACTAATCACTGCCTACCTTTCTCCTACATAGAGACAGATAGATAGAGAAAAAGAGAGAGATTGAATGGAATGTGAAACCAGTTGAACAGTATTAGAAAATAGGGAATGTGCATGAGAAGCAGAGGAAGAAGGTGGTGGGTGGGTGGGTTGGTGGGGGTGATAGAACATGGGAGTTTCAGATTGAGACCGTGCTTTTCACCACATTCAAATAACCAGTACATGGGACTTGAAATGGTGGGGACCCTTTAATTCCCACCCCTAGAATTATATATTTATGTTGCCATATTATTTATTTATTTATTTATTTATTTTACAGTTAGTGGTCAGATCAATGGTTGAGATTATTTTTATGAAAAGAGGAGAGGGGGAGGGCATCTGCAGATCTGAATTGCATGTGGGCTAATGAAAAAGGAGGGATAAAAAGGTAGAAAAAGGGCCATGCATGCTTTTTCTGTAATAATAATTTGGCCCAAGGACAAGACTTATGAAAAGGATGTTAGGTTTCCCAAGATTTCAATTATGGGTAGCCAAAAATATGATGAGGAGGAGAAGCATATGCATGTATTCATGTTCTAAGTTTTTTTTTTTTTTTTTTTTTTATATAACCGTGATGTTCGTGTCAGATTACGTACATTTTGATCCCACGAAGCCCTTTTTTTCCTGATAATTGTAGATGTTAAAACCGCCTTTACTCATATTCGATTCAATCTCTACCTATGGCCCCAAGCTTAAAAAGCACTAAATAAACGCTCAAATCTAATCTTGCAAGAGACCACACTCATGACTATCAGATAAAAACCCATAGGCTTTAGGCGAACTAAACTACCTCTCAAGATTTTTTTTAATCGCGGGTGTGCGAGCCAGCTTACGTACACCTTAACTAATCCTATAAGACCCTAAAGTTAACGATCGAGTAAACCTCTAATGACCCTAAAAAGACTCGAACAGGTGACCATTAACCCAAGGGCCTTAAACCAACTAAGACTATATCTACAACGAAAAATGACCATTGTATTAAACCCTAAGGCTTTAGGCGAACTAAACTACCTCTCAAGATTTTTTTTAATCGTGGATGTGCGAGTGAGCTTACACATACCTTAACTAATCCCTTGTGCACTTAAATTAACGTGACGAAGAACCTTATACCCACTCCGCCGAGACTTCAACAAAGCACTATTAACCCAAGGACCTTAGACCAACTGAGATTATATCTACAACGAAAAATGACAAATTCTAGACATAAGCGAAATAGAGACACAGTATCGAACCACGTAAAATCCGGTATAAGCACATGGTGGAAGGAGAGGGAGAGGGGGGACTTATGGCTATGGAGGGTTTTGTCTTAAAGACATGACACATGGGGTAGGGGATGGCAGCTTCACTTCCAATGTTGATGATTAATGGTGTGGGAGCCCAACTATCATATTTAGATAGACACACCCTCCATCCATACCAGTATCTGTCATGGGACTGTAAAAGAAAAAGGCCCCTGTTTGGTTGGCAGGAAACTTTTTTAGGTTTTCTTTTCTCCCTCTCTTGTGGATCACAGTACTTGCTTGCAGCCATTAAATTCCCCTCCCCTCCCCTCCCCTCCCCTCTCTGGCATTCTAGTTTCAGGTTTTGCCTCTTCTCACTGCTCTCTGCTTTCTGATTTTCCATTTTCAGCATGAACATTTTTTATTTTCTTCAAACTCCAATGAGATCTTATCCTTGAATATTAAGGATCAGTTGGCCTTTTTTTTTCTTTTTTTTAGTTTTTTTTTTTGTAAAAAATATTAACTAATTATATGAGAAGAGCGTTTTATATTTCAAAAGGCAAGACATAAGTATGTGATAGCTTCGAGTTCGAATCTCAAATAAAACAATTTACTACATTATAAATAAAAATGTTTAGTTGTTAAAAAAAGAAATATAAATAAAATCATATCAAGTTTCTTTAAATAGACTTATCCAAAAACTTAAGAAAAACATTATTTTAAATTATACAAAATAGTTACCCAATATAACTTAATATTTAAAAACTAGTTTCAGAAATTAGTTTTCTATTTTTTATAGGGTTTTAAAATTGATTTTATAAATATCATTTTTTTTGCAAAGTAAGATTTCAAATGAACTCAAGGAAAATAAAATATCACATAAAATGTCACTAACTTCATGATTCAATTAAAGCAAAATTCTTTGTTTTTAATGTAAAGAAAACATGTAAAAAATACAATTAAATATTAAAAAAACAAAAAAAGATAAACAAATTTAAAATCTGTTGAAATCAAAATTATTTAATAAAATTTCTAATCTTTAATTTAATCTATAAACAATATATTTTAAAATTAATTTATCCAAAGAAAATCTAAACTAAATCTTTCTATATCTTTACTACAAGGACATAAGTGATTTTGTTGGAAACTATAAGCAAAGAAACACACATAGAACTGCTCAATCTGGCTCTACTAGAAGAGTAACCCAACTACCATTGGAAGAATAAATCCCAATTTTAAAAACAGACAAAATCAATAAAACCCACAAAAGTTTACCAAAATAAGATATATTCAAATTCAAGTGGACCCAAAACCAATTTAATTATGAAACAAGTAACACATTAGATGATCCATTTATTAACCCATCAAGATATATGCATTATTTAAGTCTATATAGTTAATTTCCTCTTTCAATATGTTTATTATGATTTAATTGATCTATTTATTCAAACCTCACTTTCTCACAAATTAAATATGGGTTATATAAATTATTATTATTACATAAATAGAGATTCAACTTTTTGGTTTTTTATATTTTAATGTTTCAAATTTATTTTTGTTCAATCAAATGCTTCTCAACCAATCAAAGGTTATTGGAATGATAAATTAGCAAAAGTTGAATCAACATGATATTTTATATCATATAAAAATAATGAAATTACTTAAATGATATTTTAATGAGGTGAAAGAACAATATATAATAATTTATATATAAAATAATTTATGTAATAAAAACTAATAATATTTTATAAATACATTTTAAAAAAATTTTATCACAAACTTAATCATAAGAAAATACTTTTTGTAGAACAAATATGTAAAAAATAAAAGAAGATGAATAATATTTCTTATTATTTATTCTATTCAGTGTTCAATTAAATATAAGTTCTTATTACGAATTAAATATAAAATTATAATATTAGTTTTTTAATATATATATTTGGTTTGGGGGAGGGTGGCAACACTTTACAAGCTTAAAACATTATGACTTGCAACTTTCCTTGGTCATCGCTTGCCTCTTCTATCAAGAACAACTAGATCAATCTACCATGTCGTCCATCTCTGCCTAATCTGATTCCCGATGATGTTCCTATATAGATTTAGATTTACCCGATCGCTGTGTGTCTCTAAAAATTTTAGGAAGCGATTCATCTTTTTCTCTGATTCTGAGTTTTCAGATACCCATTACAACTCAATGTTCTTTCTCAGCTGCCACCCTCATTGGCTTGGAAGTCTGGCCCTTGTGTTTTCTTCTTACCTCGATTGATTCCCCTTTCCTTATTCCCCCATGTTAGTCACGTTACACATGAGTGTTTTCTGATTAGGGTCAAGATAATCTGTGGTGCCCATTTGATCCTACACCTGAACATTAGGTCTTTCCCCTTTACTCTTATTCATGCGTGATGTATATGTGTTTTCCCTCTGCTTATAGAAGATTCCGTTAGCTTTCCTTTCCCCATTCAGATCTTATGGGACCTCTTCCTCATTCATCGGTCTAATTGCATCAAAACAGGATACCCTTCCATTTGAAGTCTGATTTTTCATAGGTTGCCTTTCAGGTAGACAGCTTTTGCCTTTCCCATTCCTCTCTCCCACGCCTTCCCCGTGATAATGACCTATTTCCAAGAAATGAGGGAAGGTGATTGGTGCTGATCCATCGGGAACAAATGAGTAAGCACTTTGATGACAACGAAATCTACTCGGTGCTAACATCCATGGCCCAAAGTTGTCATTAACTTCCAGGTTAATTGGGGGATCTTGATTCCTTTTTTGGACCTTTCCTTGATCATTAATGGGGTTGTCGTCCTCCGTGTTGCCAGTCCTGCTTCCTTCCGGTTCTGATGGTGTCGTTTCTTGCTTCGAAATCCTTACGATGAATGAATCTACCACCACTAAAATACATTTAAGTGAATGCCTTCGTATTCAATTTTCCTTACCTTACACCTGAGTTGAAACTTAGAGATCATCGTCCTTTCCAAATCAATTTCCATGCACATTCAAGCAAAATGATTCCTTGAGACCAAGAGTGTGACTTCATCAATTTCGACAAGCTTACCTTTGATCTTCTCTCCAACTTTCATGAGAAAGCTTATGTCACAATACTCTATGGGTAGATAGGGAATCCTCACCCACACAAAGGAGGTTTTTTAGGTCTTTTTGCTTAAGGTCGAAGTTCGGCTTCCATGGTCGAACAATGAGGTAGTGATTGAAGACCATCCATGGTCTACTATATTTTGAGAAATCATAGTCCTTCATTGCAGGAAACTTAACCAGAAAAAACCTGTTATCCATCTCCACCAAGTTTATTGTTGCTTTCAGTTTTCCACAATGAAGTAATTATCTAAAACAAGGTTTTGCATCCTATAGATATGCCAAGAAGTTTTATAATCAGTTTTTTGTCTCCATAGCTTCATGATTCTACCTTTCTCCTCCTCTGAGAGCCATAGCGCTTCGAAAGCAAGAAGTATCCCTTTCCTCTGGGCCACTCTCTTCATCCGCACGCCTATCCAGATCATTATCAACATCGTTAGCCTCAGCCCCATCACATTGTCTTCAGAAAGAGAGATGAACATGTTCCGTCCGAAATGAGAGGGATCGCCCATTTCCTCTTTGATTCTTTTGTTACTTCGATAAAGAAGGTCTTCTTCTTCGTCTGACTTTCATGGGAGCATTCAATCTCAATTTCCATGACGACTTTTAATAAATCATATATTATGTCATATCTGGTTAACCAAACATGACTTAACAAGCACAACCATAAATTCAAACCCCCTTAGGAACATTGAAGGATTTACCCCATTATTAACTTCAACGTCGATTAGATCAGCTTAAGTGGGGGCAAGCTAGCTAGGACACCTACGATTATAGAAAAACAAAACAGATGTTAACAAAAAACACAAAAGTTACTACAATTTTATTATATGAAAAGGCACTAAATCCAAATCATAGATTGAAGGGAAATAATTTTGAAACATATATATATGGGGAGTATGGGACTTGGGAGGGGCCAAGGAGGAGGATAGGGAAGGTGCCCTACCATTTTGTAGTAGGACGGATGGGGTGTCCCAAAAGTTCCAAAATGAGTGCCCTGGTGGATGGCCGGATGGGGGCATAACTGCCCTGGTTTTTGGGAATTCTTCTGGCCCTACCCTACTTCCTCACTCATATCCACCACCTTTTATTTTTATTTATTTGAAAAAAACGTTTTATTTTTATTTTTTATTATTCTGGTTGTGTGAAAGACAAAACTACAGCATGAAATGATATTATCCATTTCAATTTGGATTCAATGAAACCCAAAACCGCCCTACCATTATTCTGTATGATAAATATATATATATATATATATATATATATATATATATATATATATATATAGTTCAATGGAAGCTATAAGTTCTTAGGGCTCTTTGAAGTGAATTTGTTTTGAAAAGTGTTTTAAATATTTCACTTTCAAATATTTGATTTTCTAATGAAAATAAATATAAGTTTTTTTTTTTTAATATACTCTAGCATCAAAGTAATAAATTCTCGTTAGAACGTAAACCTACAAGCCCTTTTTTTATGGCTTTTGTCTCATTTAAAAGTTAAACATTTTTAATAAACCCGACCCCATTTATCGTAACAAAAAAGCTATCACCTACGATTCGATATCAAATCGACTAATGAACAGATAAAATTCGGGACGTAAAAGATAATTAATCACGATCACTAATCAAACCGATCGAAAAAATTATTTTTATTTAAATAAAATTACTAAGCATGAAGTTAGTTTGTCAAGTCTCCCAAATATTATTTTAGATAATATAATTGTTTTATAAAATTATAAATATTGGGTGTATTTACCCTGCTGATGATTGTTAAGGTGGGTCATCACTTGGACACCCATGATTGTCTGCATGGGCTTTCTCGATACGGACACGTGGTTCCCGCCACACTTCCTATTCTAAACCCCCATCCTGACGCCACGTGGCTATATTCATGTTCCCTTTTTTTTGCACTTTCCTTCCCCATTCCCGAAACGGACTTCCCGTGGTCTGGGTCAGGAGCCTCCGTTTCAGTGATTTTCCAGAAATACCCTCCAAGGATTACTCTTTTTACGACGCTTTTTTTTTTTTTTTTTTTTTTTTTTCTTTCTCTCATCATCGCTCTCGTGATTTCTGTTGGTTTGACCGCTTTAATTCCATCATGTGACGTCCACATGGGTCCTCTCCCTACCTCGGCAGTATGCTGCATCAACGGCTGCGATTTTCCTCACGTCTCGTTCTGGTCTACCCATTTCCAATCCATTTCTCACCACATAGCCATGATGGAGGCCCCCGCCACCTTACAAAAATTATTATTTTTTATTATTACTCAAAATATTTTAAAAGCTAACAATTTTTAAATTTATTTTGAAAAATAATTACAAGAAAATGTTTTTCAAAATTAGTAAAATGGTTTTGGCCTCAAGCTTAAGGCTAATATAAACCCTAATGTCCTTTTCTCTTAACTTTTTTTCCTGTTAATCATTTATCATTATCTTATTTCATCGTTTCTTCTTCGATAAAACGATTATCTCCATATTACAGATGATGTTTTTTATTTCATTTTTCTTTCAAAGAACTTTAATCGGGTCGGCGAATAATATAACATTTATTTCAGTAATATATTCATTCTCACATGAATGCGTTATATTTCATTTATTTGAATTATAAAAACATATTCATTGCATATTAACAGTAAACCCAACCAATGAATCATCAATAAATCAGAAAATTCGAATATAAGTACTCCATAATAAGAATATGTGATTGCTAGATAGATCGCCATTTAATGTAAAATATATGTAGCTTAACCGGTTCATATGTTTCACAATTTTCACACCCTTCTACATTATTTTTAAAGATTTTAATTTTATATTTTTATGAAATTAATTACTAAAATTATTTTTCTCTTTATAAAATAATATTATTTTTTCTCTTTATGTGACACATATTTTTCTCTTTATAAAATAATATTATTTTATTTTATTTTAGGAATAATTTCAGTAAGATAATGAATTAATGGGCCATGTAGAAGGGATTGTATTTAGTTGCTTACGTGGCAAAATGACAATTTTAACATAGGTTTTTTTAAAGATTACTAAAATAGCTTAAAAGAAAAATAATATTCAAATTAATATCAGAATAATAATATCATAGTGATTACACCTGGTATTACAAATCTTAAGTTAATACCGTACTTATTAAGTGTAGCATTACAACATTTTAAAAAATTTTAACTTAAAATAATTTCATGACAAAGTGATTACACTTAGAAAAAATTTCCACCATTAATTTATAAGTACATTATTTTTATTTTTAAATTATTTTAATAAATTCTTTTTGACAGAATTAATAATTAAAAAAAAAACCTAAATATACCCAAAACTCCAAAAAGAACGGAGAGGGAGAACAAACTACAAATGTATCGGATCCGTCGATCCGATACCCTTCAAGTTCAATTATGACTGAAATTACAGAAGAGCCCTGCTGGAAGATAACAGAATGAGGGGCAGAACGGTAAAAGGGAGAAGAAAATGGTGGAACGTTCAAACTTTCGAAACTCAAGGGGGTGGGAGTCTGACACGTAGAGCATTACCCACGGAGCCTCACCTGCAGGTGCAGGTATCTGTCTGTGCACTCTGTTCCTCTTTTACAATTCTAGTCCTCTAATTTTCTCATATTTCCAAATCTGGCCCGGGTTAAAACACAAATTTTTGTAAGTAATGGGGTCGTTTTGTGATTTTAGGAAAGTTTTGAGGATCACCCCTTAAAAGACTGGAATAGCGGGAGAAGATGGAGGAAGAAGAGCGATTCTAGAGAGAGAAATGTAGAGATGGAGATTTGAGGTAAGGAGAAAGAGAGAAAAATTTTCGCCGGAAACTGAGATTTTTCCGGGAAGATGACGACGGGAATACTACATGACCAGAATCTGGAGAAGCAGATAGAGAAGCAGATGGGATGTATGGCTGGTTTCAGATTTTTATCGGAATCAAATTATCACAGGAAAGATTTCATGACGAAACGCCTGCCTCCATCTCCGGTGAGTCGTCGGTTCTTCGGTTTCGTCTCTGTCTCCGTTTCTTCTGTTTCTGCTCGTTTTTTATTTTTGGAGTTTGCGTATTTTTTGATCAGATTTTGTTTTGCTGAGACTGTCAGGTGGTGGATGCATCAGAGTCGGGGTCATCGGTGGGATCTCCGGTGGTTGTGAGGGAATTTGTGAGACAAGAGCATCCCAGATCGGCGCCGTCTCCGGACCGGTTAAAGCCATCTGTTGCACCGGAGGAACGATCGCCTGGGCCAGAGATTGTCACTCCTGCGAACGGAGAGGCGAAATTGCCGCTTCCTCTGCCGGTATGCGAATTCAAGGAGGGGACGAGGTCGTCGTGGAAGTTCAAAGAAGCTCCGAGGCTTTCGCTGGATAGCAGAGCCGTTGTTGACGCGAAGGGAAGCATTTACCCTAGGGAGATCCGTACAAATGCGGCGATTCTCTTGGAGAACTCTACGGAGGCGGTCGCCGCCGATGATGGAGATAAGCATCGTCGTTCTCCTAGCGTCATCGCTCGGCCTGGCGGGCTCGATCAATTCTCGCATTCTGCCCTGAACCCGTAAAGAAAGCTGAGCTACGGAGATCTGCTTCGAGTCTAGAGTTCCAAGGATCTTCAGCGTCGGTTCGTTGACGGAAACAATTTCCAGCTGAAGCAATCCCCACAATCGAATTCAGGAAGCAGCATTTCAGGCAATGTGTTCAGAGACAATGCCGGCGGCGTCGAACACAGAGTTTCCAACGGCAGAGCTATGGATCCATATCCAATGGAGTACACTGGACGAAATGTACAGGCCGAACCGCCGAGAAGCATGGGTTCGTCACAGCGGAAATCGCCTCAACAGAAGAGCTCTTCGACTGAAGATTTCTTCCCTGAGCCAAAGCAGACTGTATCAATCTCCGAGAGATCGAGCGGAGGTTGAAGATGAGGAATCGATGAACCCGCCAGGGATCTGGAAACCCTAAAGCAAATCCCTGAGGCACTGTGCTCAAAGGCCTTTCCATTCTAAGAAGCCAACAAACCAATCCAACCACAGGAACTTCGTCTACGACAGGTTCTTCCTTCTTACGACCTCCCATCGTTGTCATAAAGCCGGGAGATCACCAGTGTCCACTCGCCGCCCAGTGAGAACCGGAAAAGAGTCCCGCTGCCTAACTTCCAGAATAATGGTCCGCCGGAATGCGAACCTCTCCGGCGAAACCTTGCTCTCTGTGAGTCCAAGAAACGTGCGAAACCAAACCAGAGCTCAGAATTCGAGTTCCCCAACTCGCTCTGAGAGCATCGTCAAGGCCTCGATTTCACTCACCACGAGAAAAGTTCTCAACGTTGAAGTGCAGAGAAAATCAAACGATTCGACACCCCAGTTAAGACGAGTTTCCTCCGGTTCACTCTAAACTCAGTCCGAGGAGAACCGGACCCGACCACTCGATTTGCCGATCACCGAGAAACAAGAAACCGACTGCCGAGATTTGTTCTCCGGTCCCAGTTCCGATTGAGGACGAATCGTCGTCCATTTCCGGGAGTAGCATCACCACAGCGATTCAGAGGTAAACAATGGTGATTAGTCTCTTAATTAACCCTTTAATTGTGAGTAAAGCATTGTATTACGCTGCTCGGATGCAGTTGCAGAGATCAAAACTGGAAGGAAAAAAATCTCCTAGAGAGATGCGACAAATCGCTTCACAGCATAGCTGAGATCACAGCTTCCGAGCCGGCAACCAAGTCCAGCCCTGTTCTCGATCTGTCGTTTTACAAGGACGAGTCGTCACCTCGCCTGTCATGAAACGGAGCATTGATTTCAGAGGCAGTGGACACTGTCACTGTCTCCACGCCCAGATTATTCATCCTTCATCAATCATCATCACACCCCTAGATTTCAAGCCCACGCTAGTCCCCCAGCAGAGCCCCAGACCTAATCCCATCCCCTCCTCTCTGGCCGCCCTGACGAATAACAAACATCAACATCACCACGATGGGGTTTTGACATGATGATGATGATGGGAGACGGCGTCTGTGAGAGTCAAAGTGGGGCCGTGCCGATGAACTGTACCCGCAATCGATGACAGTATTAAATAGGATGAAACTGACTGAAACAACTCCTCTGTAATGGTAGTGGTGGAAGAAATTCTGGTACCTGAATTGAGAAAGAGATCTTTTCTGTACTCTCTCTCTCTTCCTTCCTGTAGAGGAATATACTTGCTGTTAAGGACTGACATTTCCCCCATTTTCACACTTCTTTTCTTGGGTTTTATAGATTAGTTTAATTTGCTTTAATCGTTTTGTTTAATTGTGATCTGCAGAATTGACGATGGTTGGGAGCCTGGGAACCCATTCTGTTGAACTAAAATTGGAGGAGGAACCTGAGGACTGTGATTTCCTTTATGTATCTGAGATTCTACAGGCCTCAAACTACTTCCCTGAGGACTGTGATGTGTTCTTGTTATTGGAGAAGCAACAATCCCTCAAGGGCAAGGACGCTTCCAAAGTCTCCAGGCTGGAAAGGAAGCTCATCTTCGACACCATCACTGAAATCGTCAACAGGAAGAGGAAATTGCCACCATGGAAGGCGGCCATCTCGATTTCAAGCTCTGGGAAGTCTTCATTGCAGCAAATTTGGGCCGAATTCATCAGAGGTCGAAACCTCCGAGGACATGTTTGACATCATATGTGGTGTGCTGAGGAAGATCTGGCTGGTGATTCCATCTCTGGGTGGGAGACTGCCCTTGGAATGTCCAGAGGCAGTGCTGGACATCGAAAGGCTGATATTCAAAGACCTGGTAGGTGAAACAATCAGAGACCTTGCTGCATTTTCCGGGAAAATTCGTGCCCAAGCTGCAGCAGCAGCATCAGCATCAGCATCTCGCAGGAAGTTAGTATTCTGAGCTTCTCTGTCTAACAAATTGGGGGGAAAAAAAAAACCAAAGAATCCCCCCTGGCCCTTTATTATTTTTTTTCCTTTTTCCTTGCCCACTTTGTGTTCTTTGCTTTCACAATTGGGAATTGGAATTTCATTCCCACCCATTTTTTTATCTTCCTGTTCCCCAAAGAAATTATTGTGTAAAGTGGCCCATGGTGGTTCTCCACCTGAAATCCAGGCAAAAATAGAAAACAATAGCTTTTTACCAAATTGTATGATTGTGAGGGGTTTAAATTCAGGTGAAAAATGGATTTGTTAAAAGAAATATATGTGGCATTAAGCATGATTAATGTTAATGGAATGTGATTTTATTCTCAATACTCTGTACGAGTAATCATTCCATGTTTGTTGAACTCAGTCTGATTATAATATTAACTCAGTTCAAACATCTCAGATAATTTTTGTATTAATATATCATCGATCTTATTTTCTTCTCCTCATATCATACACACTTCTCTGATGTATTATATGGATCCATTTCTATTGAATTAGTTTGTGGTATTTTATCATTTTTAGAGTGGTTGATAATTTAGATGATTTTTCATTTTAAAATCATCACTTTATAACATTTGGTTCAGTTGTGATTAGCGCAGAATCCATTGCAGCAACTAACCCATTTACCATTTGTGGCCTACTCTTGTTTACCATTTGAGTCAAGCTGCTTAACCAATTTTTTAAATCTATTTACTTTATAGTATTATATTCTTTATAAGAATAAAAATTTGTTCTTATAATCAAATGCTTACGTCCCATTCAATTCTGCCGTCGAGTTAGGCCTTATAACTTATTCCGATCATTGCTCCTTAAGCTAGTCTGGAGACCCATTCCCATTTTCGTTCATTTTACCGCGAGTCGACCTTGTAACCCTTTTCCACCCATTTACCATTGATGCTAGACCTTCGAAACCCCTTTCTACTCATTTACTATTTGAGTCGTTTCTCATAACCTCTTTTGATCCATTTACCACTTTACTCAAGATTTGAATTCAAAAATCACTTTTTTACTTCTTTTCAAGGGCTTGGATATGAAAGGGCATTATATGTTTATATAATCTGTAAACTTTGTTAGTAAAATTATTTTAAAATTTATTTTATTATTAAGAAAATTCAAGAAACATATGAAGCAAAAAATATATTTTAAAATCATTAAAAATTTAACAATTGTAGGTTTGATTTGAACTCTTATGGATTATAAGATGAGAAAATGAACTGATCCCAAGATAAGAATCAATTTTCATGGCTTTTGGATCAGTGACTCTACTTTTAAGTATAGGCGGAAACAAACAATCTATGAATCAGAAATTTTCAGCTTTTTCTTTTATTTTTTGGTTGATGATTGGAAAAAGAGGGTTAATTGGAAGGCATATAAATAGTTAAAGTTATAATCCTGATGACATACACCTCATGTTGTTAATATTTGCCTTTTGTTTTGTATCAAACTCTGATTATAAGTGACATTTTTCAATATCTGATTGGATTCAAGATATCTTTGATACCTACATTTTTGAGTGTAAAGTTTGCAAACTCATCATAAACAATTTTTCTTCTTTCAGAGCTTTCAATTTAGACATAATGTACTTCTAACATAATAATATACAACACTACCAAATCAGAACATGACATTGCACGATACATCTTACATTGACTAATTTTTAACTCTCTTTCTCTTTAATGTTTTAATTCTTTCAACCTCTTTTTAACTATGACTTAGGTCTTGTTTTTGAAAATTTTCATAGACATTTTAAATCTTCAGAGGATATCAAAATGTTCTCTAAAAAAATTATAAATATTTTATCATTTTGGACCTCGCAGAAAAGCGGCTGGATAAGAATCTTTCCTTAAACAGTGTTCAAGTGGTTTCATTACTTTCATAGGGTACTCCTTAGGGTCATATGGCTTAAGCCATATGAAGTTGATGGAGTCAATGGCTTGTGTCTTCTCTCTCATACATTTTATTCATTGTTTATTACAAGTTATAGTATTATGATACCATGATTTCGAATGCAATGCAAATCACTTATGTTCATCGACAGTAATTAAGGTGGCGTTTGTTTTGAAACATCTTGGCTTAAAATAGGCTCGACGTTAAAATTTATTTGTTTTAAAATTAATGTTTTAAAATTTTTAAAAAGTTCACGAATAGAAAAAGTGAAAATATTTGAGCACTACAGTCGAGTAAAGTCGTTACAGCAAAAATAAGAAAAAATCAATCATTACTTGACAAGAAGAAGAAAATTTGTGTCATACACAGCTAGGAATGACAGCAGGAGGAGGGTTAGGCAGGTTGATCCTAAATCAGGCAGGCTCGTTTATTCCCTAATTCTCAAACTTGTCTACGTTTAAATTAAACGGGGTGGGGCGGTGATGGAAAATTACCAGCTACTTCCCCGTTTACGTTTTATTTTGTTTTTATTTTAATTTTAATTTTTTATATTTGCTTTTATTTTTATTATATTAAAATTAATATTTTCATAAAAATAAAATATTATGAATTTATAAATTATTTATTAAACATTATAATAATTATTATTATTTATATTAAAGTATAAAAATAAAATAATAAAAAATTATTTTAAAATTTAATCGGTAGAACATTATTATTATTTTGGATCATTGATTCGTATTATTTCATTCGGGTCCGTTTAACGAAACGATTTATTCTTTTCAATTAAGCTTTATTTTAAATGAACTTAGTCAAGTCGTTCACGACTTTGAATTTTAAGTAAATCTCGTCGCAGAGTCGTGACAACTTATCATTTCCGAATCGGAAGAATTTTAAACGTCTCGAGTCGACGAAACTTTTACGGGTCCGCTAGATTTCGCGAGGCGAACTGCGCGTAGCGGTCAGTTCATCATCCATCCCAGAAATTTCAAGAACGCGAGCGCATGGTAATTTATTGATTTTTTATTAACGTTTTGTCATTTGAAAATTTCCTAATTTTCTCGCGGGTTTTATAAGATGCGCAATCGCGAGCGCATGCCGGTTGAGAAAATAAACTCAAACCCGATAAAAACCGATTAAAATTAATTAAACACATCTAGTGGAAGCGAGGCGAGACGGGAGCGAAATGTCCGTCTGCGTTGTCATCCACCATTAGCTGCAATGTTAAAAACAAGCAAACATCTTAATCTTTATTAAGTCTTGCCAATGATTAATTTCGAAAAGTTCATTAATTAAGTAAAAAAGCAACAGCTTGTAGCTGGCCGAGTGTCATTTCTTTTCGTTGTATGTTTGAAAAACTCTTGATTAGCGTGTGCGCCATTTCAGTGGTAGGCGCCAATGTTAAACAATATGTCCCATAAGAGGATGTGGGGTCCCGGATTCGAATCTCAATGAGGACAGATACTATTATGTATACCATGATAATTTGTCAAAAAAAAGAAGCTCTTGATTAATATATGCTAACTTGAAATCCCACATCTAAACTCATTGAATCTTGAATGTAGAAATGACACGAGGGTTGAGCATCAAGATCTCATGCTTTAGGCAACAATGGCGCCCTCCCTTACTATATAATCCTTGTTGAATCATAACAATAGATGGGCCTCATGGGGTTTTCATCTTTTCATTGTGATTTTTTGATCATGGAATGAGCATAATTGATTGATGGAGGAACAACCCAAACTATGTGGGGTTGTGAAGACCCTTCAGAGATAAGAGCTACCTCTGCACACACTCCTCCCTTTAGATGTGGGCCTTCCCTTCATCTCCCCTTTTCAATTATGCTTTCCATTATAGGCCTCTCTCTTTGTCCCTTTGGCAATGGTTGATGAGTTAGAGAGGCTTACTCTCTCACCACTTGAGAGAAAGAAAGAAATAGGAAGGTAGATTATTATTCATGTCGCATTGATAAAAAGCCCGTCCCCAATAGGTGGGAGAATTCTGAGCAAAGTCATTCGCGATTCTTATGGGCCCGATGTGAAATCGTATCGTGCTCATCCCACTGCAAGAAGCTGGGACATACGTGGTGCTCTATCACATGGATGAGAGCTTTTCGCTCGGACCTCTCTTGAGGCGCAAGTAGCGGAGTTTTCGAATTAGTCTTCGCAACTGCGCGTAGGATCCGATAAGCGTCCGATGATGAGTCACCGGCGCAATAAAAAGTTCGACTCAAAATCTTGAATTAGTAATAGGTGAGAGAGCATACTACCGAGGTCGAAATATCGACTCGCGATTTAACATGGGCGTATGAGATCGTATCGTTGCCCACCTCTAGAAAAGTGAACATCCATGAGATAGCTCGCTCTGTATAGCTTTCACTCGGGACCCTCTCTTGAGTGTATGTAGCGCTTTACCATTGTCATAAACTCAATGAAAACATTAATTATGAATCACACCAAGCCCGATAGGAGAGTTTAAAACTAGTTGATAGGTGGGAGGCATACCGAGCAAGTCTCGCTCATGATTTCTTATGGAGCTAGATGTGAGATGTATTTACATTTCGCAACGAGGATAAAGGAGAAGTTAACGCGTTATAAGTATGAGTTCTTGCGATGCTATAAATGCGTTTAAAGGCATGTTACTTAATCAAACTAGATAAATGGGAAAGTTCATAACATTATAGAAGTACGAACTAGCCTAATGGGCAGTGTTTAATGCTGCGTAGGATCAACATGCCATAACTCCTATGAGCCTTCCTTAGAAGAAATTTTCCAAGGTTAAGAAGCCATGAGTTGTCTAACAAGATTGAGATGGGGACCTGGCTAATGATTCCCAAAGGGGCACATTCTTATCAATTAAAGGAGTTTTTAGAGGAATTGGAGTGGTGATGAGGGTTCTACACATTTTTCTAGGGTCCATAACCCAATGGTCTATCCATAAAATAAATGTGTCCAATCTTTATCGTAGTTTGGCTGTAATGTTCATCCTCCCCCACCCCAATTGGGGCCTTTGCCAGATAGCTATTTGACGATAAATTTCTCTTTCATTATTGATCACTTGACCCTTTCGTTTGGAGATTTAATGCATGTGCTCCATTTATCCATCACCACCATTTAAAGAAACAAGACAAAGGCAATCCCTCTTTCTATCCAAACACACCCCACCCATTCTATTGTACCTACAAAATAATAATATCTCATTGATTGATGGCCAGTAAAGTATACCCTTATCTATATTTTTCTTCAGTTCATATACAAAGGCGTTTTAAGTAAATACTACTGCATTAATCGAATCATCTGGGGATTAAAGCGATAATGTTTCATTATAATATAGTTATAGCTAATATCAATACAATGGCCAATGGAAACATACCTCTTATAACCTTTTTTTTTTTTTATCGGGTGTGAGATGTGTGAGTGGATCAGTGCATATCAGAAGGCGTCTTTAGAGTCATCTGCATGCTTCATTGTCTTACATACAGTGAAAATGGACGATAAGGATGGTAAAACTGCTCAGTATAGTGATGTGATGAAACATATATTTATAACCTTTTTTTATCCAAATGCGCCAGGGTATCTTGGTAATTCATTATCTGGCGAAGCGTCTTTAAGTCGTCTGTGGCTTAGACTAATCTTATATGAGTCGAGAGGGGTGTGAGGGTTATAAGCTCTCTGCATACGTGATTGTATTCTATGTCTCAAACTTGGGCAGAAACTTGTTAAGTTATGAGAAACTTTAAAGCATCTAACCTACATGTTGGATTGTATACCCCTTATAACCTTGTCGAATTTATTATATAATTACATTTTTTTTTTTTTTTGTCGGGTTCTAACTTTTTGGAGTTGCTTTACTAAATTAATAATTTGATAGATTTATAAGATAATATACACGAAAATTTTGATATGATAGTATATTCTACCCACTTAAAATACAAATCTTTCTTTATATTCTTGGTCTACCACCATAATATTAATGCACTTGAAACTAACATTTAATTATTACCCAAATTGGTATACATAGAAATAAATATATGTCCAAAAAAGCATCCCTATTGGGTATATAGTTTATAGGAATCATTCCCTCCCCTAAATATCATAAATCTTCATGTTAACTAAATCTATTATTAGATTGATGAATTGATATACTTTAATTACTAATGATTTGTCCTTTAATGCTGAATTATGTGTTATTTTAGAAAGTTTAATTAGGTGTGGATTTGATTTTTATATATTTTTAAAAATTTCTTAACCTCTTTAGCTCTCATTTTCAAGATGTAAAGTATGTTTGGTTATAATTGGAACTAAGATAAAAATCAATTTCAATCTCATTTATTATTGGAAATGAGAATAAAAGTTTTTTTAAATTAAACATTTTAATTATTATATAATAAATTATTTTGAACCCGAGACCCCTTTTCTTTTTATACCTTTTTATTTTTTAAACGTTGAATAATCTACCACATGAGCTAATTATGATGGGTAAAATCAAAAGTTCATTCCCGTATAAATCGAGTCTTAGCATTTTTACTTGATTTGATTCTTATCTTGTGATTTATTTTTATTTTTGTTTATAAAATTGTTTTCTAAATTTTAGATTTTGAGTGAATCTAAATTTGGCTATTGTCATAAACATCTAAGAAGTCAAAAGTCCTAGAAAGAAATTCAATAAAAACTTAAATATTTGTTTGGTTAAATTTATTAAAAGAACTCATGAGTTTAAGATGGGCTAGAAGTTCATTATAGCCCATTTGGAAGCTAAATAAGTGGATGGTAGATGGACAATGGATTGGATCAAATCCAATCTTCCTAGAATAGAAAGTAGACCTATTGACCAAAACTTTATTTGGGCCTGAAACCCTAAGCCCAATTTACGCTCTTTAAAATATAGGCCCATAATGACGCCTGATTGCTAATCTGAACCCATCCATTTTTAGCCAAATGGAGATTTGGCCTGGAGTATTAAGGCCATGAAGAACAGTTTTAATATTTTATGAGTAGAACTTGAAGAATGTCAATAAATAAATATATATATATATATATATATATATATATATATATATATATATATATATATATATATATATATAAAGCCGAAGCTTTTCATTCTTTGAATCCATAAACAATATATTGATAAAACGAGGGTGGAACAGTCATCCCATAGCCATTTAGATAGTTTATGCATGCTCATACTAATACTCTGTTTCTGGATAAGGAAGATGTGATCAAGAGCATCAGTCATCGTGTTAATAGTTCTAAACAAAAAACCAAACAAAAAAAAAGAGGAAAATTATTATATATTTAATTGACAATGAAAATTATCATTTGATAATATCATAGGGCTTGTTTGCTTATGGTTTTTTAAAACTGTTTTTTATTCTAAAAAACAAAAGGAACAAGGAAAAGTGGAAAACAAAGAAAACATTTGGTCCCAATTTTTTAATGTTGTGAGAAGCACAAAAAACATAAAAAAAACATTAAATTTAGAGAATAAAATGGAACACTCAAATGCAAAATCTTCTACAACTAAAGCTTCAAAATCATGCTAAACAGTTTTAGGTTTGCTCAGTTGATCCGCCCTTAGGTTTGCTCTTCAAAGGTAATTAGTTCAAGTCTGTGAGTATCATAATCTTTAGACCCGCTACTTGATGGACCCAAGCCCCGCTTGGCCAGCATTGTGAAACGGCCCAAGCTCACTTGTCATATTAAGACCAAGAAGGATTATCCAGAAAGGAAAGTTTTGAAGCATGATTAAGAAAGCCAGGGTGTCTTCCATAGACTAGCTTCAGGGTGGCCCGTCTAGAGTTTTGAGTCACCCAGCCGACCATTCTATCGCATATGGGAAGTCTATTATGGATAAGTATATAAAGGCAGAAAGTACGCAAAAGAGATCTTTATCAACGGATTCCCCGGTCTTTAAATCTCTTATTTCTCCAAAGGTTAATCCTTGATAGGGAATAAGATATTTTAATTCCTAAAATTAAGAGATTTTATTCTTAAAATTAAGGAAAGATTGACAAACCACGTCTATAAATCGAGAAGATCTCCCACGAGGTAGAGGATAAAAACTGTGCAAAATTCTCTATCTCTTTTCTCCAAATCTCTTTACTGTCTTGTCATCCCGGAGATGTGGGTGGTGTAATATGCGTCGGATCCTTTTTGCGAGTTCGCGTTATCTTTGTGGCGACCCGGATGTTAAACGATCCAAGGTCCCTTAGGACCCTAGTAGAAATTTCTTCCGGTCATTAACTTGAGACTCGAAAAGATTAGTCGAGATCTTGTGAGGATTGGCTAGGGCACCCACAATTATCACAAAAAAAAGAGAATAGATTCTTAAAATGGGGATAAATATCATAGGACACTCATAGCTTGAGATGAAGAGATGCCCCTTTGTTTTTTGGTTCATGTCTCCTAATTGATGCCACTCAGATCCAAACAAGGCCTTCACAGGACAACCCTACCATTCCCAATTAAATATAAAGAACCCACCACTGACCCCTTTAGTGTCTCAAATTTGGGACACTCAGAAAAAATCTTCAAAGCAAGAATGATGAAAGGGGAGGCACAAGAATTGGGCAAATGCAGTGGGCTGGTTGAGTCTGTCACTTTCTCAATTGGGCAGAAAAGACAGCACAAGAATCTGAGATTGTTCACCTATATACACTTAAATATATATACATATAAACACACAATATATATTTATATATATATATATATGACATAGCCATGGTGGGAGACAACTCTTGTTGTACCACTCTTGCTCACCTTGTACACTACATCCATGTCTCTAGTCAAAACACTTCCCTAACACCTAAGGCCTAATTTAGATACCCCATTTTTGGGCAAACAATGGAAAAGACTATGCCCTTCTTCTATTCTAGCCCCAACATAAATGTCAAGGAATTTTAATGATCCACTACATTTCATGTATAGCCAGTTTTCATCCCTAGTAACTATTTTTTTACCAAACCATGAGATCTTTTAAGTGGAATTACGTATACACACAGGGTGTATTAAAGCTACATCCTCTCTGTCGGTAATTTTCGTATAAACGGGAGGGATGTAAAGGCAGTAAAGTTATCTGTAAAACATAGTTCTATTTAACGACTTAAAGCTGAGATGTTTGGTTAAGTTAAAGAGACTCCAATTATTTCGTACATGTTCGATGGTTTCACAATTTTAAAGCATATTTACATAGAAACATGGGATATTTAAGGAAATTTGCTTGTATAATAGTGATGATTCTAATCCTGTATTAAAGTTTCATGGTTTTCGAATATATTAATATTGATGCAATAATGTTGATCTTAACATGAGAAACTAATTAGTTAAGAATTATCCGTCCTTAAGAATTGGGATTAGGAACAAAGAGGTTCACGGTCAATTCTTATAAAAACAAGATTTTATGTACAACATGATATGCAAAGTGAACAAATATAAAAAAAAGTCAAAAAATTATTCTTAATACGTTGTTGAATGTAAAGTTTGAATCAAATAAATAGAGTTAACTAAACAATGACTCTTAAAAATGTCTCATAGGGTGTCATATTGAAGGTTACTAAAGATATAGCTCACTTTATAAGATACCAATTGATTTTCAAATAAAATGATGAAAATTTGACCTAAAAATTAGTTTTAGAGCCAAGGGTCACGGCTTCAAATAACAAAGGGGGGCAACTAATAAGAGCCTCAAATTTTTGTATTAGGTGTAATTGAGTCACTAAAGTTTACATTGAAAAAAAAGGGTCTAATAGAGACCTAGACTTAGGTGATTATGACTTAAAATGTAATTATATGCCTAAGTAAGAGTCTCATAGGGACTTATACATAGGTGATTATGACATAAAATACAATTACATGCTTAATTTTACATAGAAAATTAAGAGTCTCATAGGAATACCTATAAAGAGGTGAGTGACTATATATATATATATATATATGTAGATAAATAGATAGAGCTGAGAATACAATTACATAAAATCAGAAAAGTACTATGATACTTCACATCAAATATGTAATGGGTCATTACAAGCTTCACTTATTACCTTTCCACTTCATCCTTATAGGCCTCTATCAGAGTCAAAAGTAGTTGATGTTTAAGAAGCCAGGCACCTGATTTTCTTGTAATGACTTGGAATTTTATCTATCATTTCATGAAATCTACAAACTAGTTTTGAGTTGACCCCAAAACCTGAGGTTTTCTCATAATGGTATTTTTCAGAATTTAAAAAAAAAAAAAAAAAATCTTGTCTGATCTGAGTTTGAAAAAAAATGTTTAAACTAATGCTTAAAACCATAGTTTATGACTATGGTTTTAACTTTAAACTTAAAAGGGTAGTCATCAATTATAGTTTTAACTTTAAAATTAAAACCGTAATTGATGTATGCGTTTTTTATTATTTTAAACAAATTTAAAATTGTAGTCACCAAACCTATACAATTAATAAGGGTGAACTAGTTTCATAATTTTTTTCAAACCTTGGTATTTTTTATTTTAAGCAAGACCCTCCCTCAGCTGCTTTCATTATATTTACAACTCCCCTCTATGGGGTCTGGTCATTGTCATTTCCCACCATTTGAGAATCTGCCTTTCTTTTCTTTCTTTCTTTTTCATTATCTTTTTTTGTATTCCAGCCATCAAATTCTTCCCAATGCATACTGAAGTCATTGAAGAACCAATTTCTCTTTGAAGGTTTCCCATTTTCTGGTCTCAAGACTGACAAAAGCAAGAAAGAAAATCCATTTTAAGAAACTTGTATTGTATACATATATATATACCTCTTTTCATTTCCCACTTTATAAATTATCCATATGCCTCTTATATTAAGGCTTCGTTTGAAACCCGAAAAGTAATAGGGAAAGAAAAAAAAATGCTAAGAAAAATGATTTTCTCATGTTTTGTTACATCGTGAAAAATATAAAAGAAAATTAAATATAATTAAAATTCCTCAAAATTTTTATATCTATATATTTTTAGTTCTTATATAATAGAGATAAACAAATAAAATGACTTTAAATAAACATATAGAATTTAATTTTTTTAAGTTTAAGCGTATTTTTATTTTAAATAATTTTCTTTTCTTCGACTTTTCACTCTCTATTTTAAATTCCGCTTAGTATTTTCAGGGTTAAATGCCTAAATTCTTAAGGAATTTAAACACCATCCAAGAAAACTACAGATAAAAACAAAAGGACACACAGTATCATAACTTTTCATTTACAATTAAGATTATACAGAATATTGGATGACATGGCTGATTCCCATTCAGCTTTCCAATTCCTGATCAAGTATATATAATCCACCATATTGGGTGAGATCTTGTCTTCCACATGTTTCTTTATATCAGATGGAGCAACTCACAGTGTGACTTTTCTTTGCTTTGCCTGCATGAATTTATATATAACACAAAGAAAAGATTCAAAACTATTGTATGAAAAAATGGAGAGATTGTGTAAATGATGATTTTTATGTGTAAGACATTACATAGTTTGTAGCAAAGGTTGCTTTAGTGCAGGATCATCCCTTGGAGGATCTTATTTAAAAATCATTGGCAACTCATATGTCAAATCTTGCAAACAGGAAGGCAAAAATGCTGTGAGAATTCCATATCAATTATCATAGATTATCAATTAGAGTGGCCTGCGCTATGAATGATTGGAACATGGAAATTAATGTGACTAAAGGTTCATTTGGTGCCTTTATTTGGACAGTTTGTGCGGATACTATATGTACGTAAAGTTCGGTCATTAAAGGGTGATTGGCTTCATGAGCAATGTGTAAATGATGGAGTCTGCCCAAGATTTCGATAAGAAAACCCGACGGTCGATGGGTGGGAGCGCATCGAGCAAAAATGCTCAAGCTGGCTTTCGCGGGGAATCGATGTGCGATCGATATCGTTATTTCGCCAGAGAACGGACTGACTGCTAGCTCTACGAATAAACTTTTACTCGGACCCTATTTTGAGAGGCGCAAATAGCCATTTAAGTAGCCTTGGCTCTTAATGAAAGCAATTATAGATTATCTATTGATAGTGAGCGTAAAAAGGAACCGATTTTATAAATTAGAGAACTCTTGAACTAAATGTCGTTCATGACTTTAGAAACATCTGACGATGTAGGATCATATCAGTATCTCTTTCAAGAACAAGGAGGGGTGGACTTGGACATATCATTAGGTCATCTGATGGGGGTAAAGAAGGAATTTAGGCTTTTTTCCTGACTGATTTGAAATGCTTAAATCAAAGTTTTTGTGATATTATTCCACATGTAGCAATTAGCACCTAGTTTTGGTTCATCTACTTGCAGATTGTGCCCAAAGTGGTTTCATTCATGGGGCCCTCCATTTCTGATGATGATATGGCATCCATATTCTAGTGCAGCTACTATTGCTCTCCCCAACCATGATTATTTGTTTTCCCTTTTCACTTTGTTTAATTCAATAGAGTATATGTATGTTTGATTGCATTTGACTACTAAAAATGCCTGAATACTACTTACTAGGTACCATGTTGACTGGCATTCCAAGGGAGTCTTTGATGAACTTCTGAGATGGATTCTTACATAGAGTTTTATGCATTTCCACAGTTTTGACTCCTCCAAGAACCTGCAAATTTTAATGATGATGGTATGAATGTCAATGGAAGTCTTCTAATATATATATATATATATATAGAGAGAGAGAGAGAGAGAGAGGAGAGAAGAGTCGCAATTTGACTCCTCAAAATTCTACAAATTTTAATGATGATGGTATGAATGTCAATGGAGTCTTCTAATATATATATATATATATATATATAGAGAGAGAGAGAGAGAGAGAGAGAGAGAGAGAGAGAGAGAGAGAAAGAGTCGCAATTTGACTCCTCCAAGAACCTGCAAATTTTAATGATGATGGTATGAATGTCAAAGGAGTCTTCTAATATATATATATATATATATATATATATATATAGAGAGAGAGAGAGAGAGAGAGAGAGAGAGATAGGAAAGAAAGAGTCAATGGAGGAAATTGTCGTTATAGCTAGGGAAGGAAAGATATAATAGAGTAGGTGGCTTGGCCAAAACACCATTCGTTTTTGAGTAAATATGAAGAGGAATATGGTGAAGTTTTTTACCTGCATTTCTGTATGTGGACTACATTCTTCTCTGTTCTTCCATTGATCTCGGATTCGATCACCTTGTAATATGATCATCATTCACAGAAAAACCCCATTAGATTTTTCATGCCTCGCCTTTTTTTTGTTTTTTTTTCTTAATGAAAAGACCTACTCCATATTCAATGATTTGTATGAACCTAGTGAATGAAAATGAATGGTGAGGTCACTAGGAAGGTCACAAACTAGGCCACACCACCATGTGAGGCTGAGAGGGACAAAAACTCTTAATCCAATTATTTCCTTCTTTTTAAAATATTTTCAACCCTCTTTTTTTTTTCTTTCGTTTTTGGGTGTTCTGACAAATTTTATGGCAGAAAGAACAAAAAGAAAAAAAAAACATAAAATAACATTTCACATGAGTTTTTCCATACCTTGCAGGGTCCAACAAGTAGGCAAAACAAGGTGGTGAAGGCGGCAAAATATTCCCTTGTGAATTTAGACTGTGGCAGCAATGTTCTGATCTGCTCATGTCAACATTACCAAAAAAAAAAAGAGAGAAAGACTAAGAATCCGTTTGGCGGTGATTATAAGGAGAACTTGGAAACAAACAGTAAGCACTTCTTAGAGTCACTACCAAACAAAGGTCTAAGAACCCTGATTAAGAAAAAAGAAAATCTGAGGATATCTAGCTAGTAGTAGAAGTAAAAGGAGGACTTACCAAGGAAAGTATAGGACTGGGAAAAGCTCTGTCAAGAGCCTCCATGACAAGTTCACATTGCTTTATAGGATCAAAGTTTCTTGACACCATGGCAGCTGCCTCCACCAAGCTCTCATATCCACTCTTACTGTTCCTCAAACCTGCATACATATCATTCCTTCCATCATAACAACAAAAAGCTAATATATATATATAAGAAGAAAATGAATGAAATGGTAAGGTAAAAATGGACCTGTAGTAAGCTTGAACACTCGAAAGATAGTTAATGGCAATCCTGTCAAACCAGTTATCAATTATGATGATGATTTAGGGTTCCTTCACTAAGGACGTCAAGTTATCTGCAGGCCTTGCCAGAACTGCTAGGACAGAAAGAGACCTTCTGGGATTGTGCATGCCTCTCTTCCCACCCCAGATATAGCTTCTATGCTTTTAGTATTTACAAGTTTGGCATCCATTAATATCTGACGGAGAGAAAGAGTAATAGTCTAGAGTAAGTTAGGAGTTAAGAGGTTTGGAGAGAGGAGGAGAGATGTAAGAAAGAAGAAGAAGCATATTTAAGGTTGTTTTAGGAGAGGAATCTGGGCTTTTTGCCTTCTTTGGTTGGGCCTAAAGATGCCCTTGTTATACCATTTGTTTGTTTCCTTACATGCAGATACCCAACTACGTAGTGCCTATTTCTCTAAAAGGGAGTTATGTCTTCAAGTAACCTATTTTTTGAAAAATTCGTATTGATTTTAGTTAGACTGGCAAGGTGACACGATCCGTGAGCCGAGACCACATTTCCCATACATTTTTTACATGTTTGGGTTGAGTATAATTGTGTTTGGTGTGGGTACGGATCCGAGCAATTCTCTACGCAAAGTTCTGTTTTCCGAACCACGGCTACCGCGGACGGTGATATTACCTTCCGGCCCCGGTCATGGATGCAACATCTGAACATCATCTACGAGCCCAAGGAATATCTCTAAGAAGACGGTCGGCTACTGATTATCCGGCTAATCTCTCAATCTAAAGACGCCCCCCCACGCATAATCATTTTGAAGGTGATCAAACATAGCAGGAAGGATTGCGACCAGCTTGGCCAACAAAAAAGGAAAACGGTCATGGCGTAAAGAATGCCCTCTTCCCCACGCTTCGTTTTGGAAGGAGGCATCTACTTTGTAGAAATCGGATCATCTTCCTCACTCCTCCGTAAAGGAAGGAGGAATCATATGAGGTACGACATTAACATTAAAAGTGACTCTTTCCTCTCACGGATTCCTTGTCTAGCTTAAGTATCGAAAGGCGGCGGGTGCATATACGTTCTTGTTTGTTTTGCAGGTTAATACTCTGATGATCTAGTGACTCAAAAAATTCAGGAGACTACATTTAGATCAACATTCGTGTTGACTTGTATAACTCGTTTAATAAATGGTTATATTCATGTTAATCCACATGACACGAAATTGACTAGATCAACCCGTTTAATATGTTATTTATGTTAAATATTGATGTATTAATCATAATTCAAATTAATTTAAATAACTAAATTAATAATCGGGTTATAAGTGTCATGTTGTGTTGCCTAATTACTAATTGGATAGTGTTTGAATTTGTAATTTTGTCACGATTATCATTCGTGTCATGTTAGCGAATACAATGGAATACGTATATTATTACGATACACGAACCTGAGTACTCGCCCCTAATTTTAGCTCTTACTTCAAACTTATATTCAATTTGGCCTTCTCATGTCATGTAGTTATGCTACATAAAAGAAAGACTTTCATTTTGATATAAGAAAATCATTGTTAAAAACGTGGTCGGTAACTGTTGCATCAGTTTTTAACCATGCGATTTAATTTTTGAACTAAAGTCACAATTAGTAACTATGACTTTATTTTGAACTAGAGTCGTGGTTTTAACTTCTGACTTATATTAAACCAAACAATTAGTACACACAGGACCTTAGTTTAAAATGATGTTGCTTAGTACAAGTATGGTTTTAACAACAATTTTTATATTAAAATGGGAGTCTCTCTTATGTGTCATTTCTCTAGTATGGAAGTTCAAATTGAACATAGGATTAGAATGGGCTAAATCTTCTTTTTCCCAAAACAGGTTACAATGACATAACTCCTTGGATAAACGTTTGATCTTAAGACCAACAAAACTAATTAAATAAATAAAAAATAAAAAATAAAAACCATAGTGATTATTAAGTGATGTTGTTATGTCAACATTTATAACTAAAGGATTAATTTAATATTTTTTTTCAAGTTTAAACACTGTGGGATGCCCTAATCAGAATCCATATCTATTATATATCCACCAGTTTTTATAAAACATATGTTTAATATTTTTTTATTAAATATTATATTAGGATCCTACATCTTAGACCAATAAGTTCAAAAAAGAAGGAACAAAAAAAAAAAAAAAATTGGAGTAATGATGATATGTCAACATTAAGCAAGTAGGAATAATTTAATTTTTCCAAGTTTACAACATTAGGGGATGCCTTAATCACACTGCGTGTGTAAATTCCACTATCTTGGGAACTTCTTATCTTGTAATATGTTGGGTTTTGACGAAAAAAAACTTGAGCTTATATAAGTTCTAGCTTTTCAGTCATTTGATCGAAATATTCTAGTATCTTTTTTATGGATCCCACTTTAAAAAATGATAAAAATCCAAATTTAATGGTAAAAAACTCGAACTTATATAAACTCAAGCTTACTTTAACTCTTCCCCAATATATTTTATTTTTTTTATTGGATATTGCTTCTTTTTTTTAAATTAGTAACAATTAATATTTTTGTCTACAAACCTAACTCGGTTGATTAGAACATCTACGTTAAAATTGTTAGACATGGGGAAAGAAGGGATTCGAGTTTGATGAAGCGGTTCTTACGTTATATATTAAAAGTGTTTAGCTTTAAAAAAAAAACAATTAATATTTTTATAAAGTGTTTTGAAAATAAAATTTAAAAAAATCGTACCATATCTGTGATATTTGTAAAAAAACAAATCAAGAAACTATTTTTTGTAATTTTTTTTAAATAAATTATTTTATTGATTCTAACCATTAATATATTTGATAAACCTTGAGTAGTCCTTTAAAAACTTTTAAATAATGGCGTAAACATTCAGATTCAATAGCATAATGAATCGATTTAAAGCTCTGTATTTAATAATCATGTAATAAGCGTATAACTCAGGTTCTGACGTATTGGCCAGTAGTAATTTGGTTGTTGTCTGTCGTCGAAAATGTTTTATCATTTGAGCGAATTCGCGCAATTTAGTAAACCTGTCTGAATGTGAAAAACCAACCATTATATTAAGCGATCTGATAAATGCGTCGTAATAAATAAGTAAATAAAGCAAAAAAGCAAAAATAAAAACCTAAATTTGTGTGTAAAACCATTTTATTAGAAATAAAATATTAAAGAATGATTTCAATCAAAAATAACAAACAAAAAAATCTCCCTTTTCATACCAAATTTGTGTATAAAATAATGTTGAATTATTTTTAGTTTATACCAAATTCTCATAAGTGTAGAAACGTCTTTTCATAATTTTTACAAAATCCTTAGGAACTTGTAAATAACTAAATACTAAATTGTGATGTTAAATAATGAGTCCTGTCTCAATTTTAGCTAAAAATTGAAGATAAGATCTATGAGAGCTCTTTCAACTCTAATTGAAAAGCTCTTGGGCCTACAGCAGACATGATATTTTTATGTGATATCTTGAATGAACCATGCTTAGCATAAAAAATGTCTTTAAGTTATATCAGCCTTTGGCCCAATTTTTATAAAGTCTGAAATAGATGTAGCTTGTAGTTATATTACCGAAGCTGTTTAGGCCACTTGAGTTAAAGTAAAAAAAACTCCCATTATCTACATGTATATGTTGGTCGATATGATTATTTTTTAAACCATCAATTTTCATTGCCTAAATTATTCTAAAATTGGCAAAGTTGGTAAAAGCCAAAAACATTGAGCGGATAGACCTATAGATCAACCTTGTAGTCATTTAGATATTCAAGAAGACATCTTAAGGTTCAAAATAAAATAAATTAAAAAATAATTTATAACCCCATTGTTTTCATCAGTGGTCGATGTAGTTTAAGGATAACAAGGAATTAAGAAATAATAAATAACATTTTATAACCCAATAAATTATGTCAAACAAACCCTATCTTTTCATCCATATCCTCATTTGACATAAGTAATTGGAATTAAAATGAATATTCCAAACCTATTGTTTGAATACCATTCTTTGAATTTAATTTTTTCACATGTTTTTATGTTTTTGAAAGCAAAAAAAGCTATGACCAACATGTGCTCTTTTTGTGCTTCATAAGTTATTCTTGTTTTTGAAAACAAAAATCAATTTTGAAAAACTATTAACCAAATAGACTCTTCATTTCCATTTCCTATTTCAACTTTCCAACAAAAACATAGCTTAAATATTTTGAAACTAATAAGTAAGCAGTACGTGATACACATGCATGACCATGTTTGGCCACCTTGCATTTTAACTCATTTATACTAACAAAACAAATAATAAATCTTTTCATTCAGACATAAATAAATTTAAGAAAAAAAAATCCCAAACAGGTCTACAAAAAAATAAGATGAGTTTGGGGTTAAAAGCAGTAATTACCAACGAATTCAATATAAAAATAAAAACAGTAATTGATAACTACTGCTTTAATACAATAATGAAACACTAATAAGCAACTACGGTTTCAAGAACTACAGAAAGACTAAAAGCAATATTATTTTTTTCAAAGCCTAAGCTATTTTGATTCAAAACTAAAAAATGAGTGCATGATAACATGCAGTGAGGAGCAGTAGTTAAAAAGGCAATCAAATTTCCATGAAAATAAAAGTTCAAGCTTATAGGATTTTAGTTTAATGTGAATATTATATATTTTAATACAAAATAAATTTAAAAAAAAAAAATATCACAAACAGTTTTACTGATAAAAATGAGCACATGATGACAGACATGCAGTTTGGAATGACAAACAAAGGTTGAAAGATAAACCCTACATAAACCCTAATTGGAAGTACTTATATACCATTCCCTAACAGAATTAAGTTAAACAAAGATTAGGCATGTCCCAAGTCTGGATATGACTAAACCCCATCAACATAAAACAATCACAGAATCAACAGTAAAAATACCATCATGGCCCATCAGCGAGGACAGACAATTGAATCAATCCTTAGACTTGTTAATGAGAGATTTGTGGATGTGTGTGTGGGGGACATGACACTCCACCTCTTGGGATACAGTGACCTCTTACCAGCCATTTCTCTTAAAAGATCGAAGTTATAAGATTTTGATTTAATATGAATATCATATCTTGAAAAAAATCACAAACAGATCTACCGGTAAAAATGAGCACATGATGAGAGACATGCCGTGAGAAGAACAGTTTTTAAAGAGTTAAAAGGGAACAGATTGAGTTTCCATGAAAATCAAAGTATAACTACATCATAGCCACTACATTTAAACACAACCTACCAGTTTGGACAGATAGCAAGATTGAAAGATAAACCCTAAATGGAAGTACTTATATACTATTTCCTAATAGAACTAAGTCAAACATGACTAAACCCCATCAACACAAACAATCACAGAATCAACAGTAAATACCATGATGGCCCATTAGTGAAAGGATAGACAACTGGATCAAATCCACATGGAGCTTGGTAATGAGGAATTTGTGGATGTGGGGGATGACTCCACCTCCAGCAATGGTGCCTTTGATGAGGGTGTCTAGCTCTTCATCTCCTCTGATAGCCAGCTGAAGATGCCTTGGAGTGATCCTCTTCACCTTCAAATCTTTGCTTGCATTCCCAGCCAGCTCCAGCACCTCTGCTGTCAGATACTCCAGGATTGATGCAGTGTAGACCGCTGCTGTTGCCCCTACACGCCCATGTGCTGATATCCTTGATTTCAGATGCCGGTGAATCCGGCCAACCGGGAACTAAAACCCCCATGACAGGAAATGGATGAGCAGTCATAACCAGAGCGACCCACGAGAAATAAAACTCAGAAAATAAAACAAATAGTCTCCAGAAACCCCCAGCATTGCTCCCTGCAGCTATTTATCTTCAGTGTCAAATGCTCACATAACCTTAGGCCAGTTTGATGAACTACTGATAGAACGTTTGGGTACAGGAAAAAGCCTAAGCATAGTTTAAAAACATGAAAGCAAGCAAGCCTTTATTTAAGTCCTCTTAGAACGCTTGAGGCAGAAAGCGGCAACAAGATATGAGCTTTTATGAACTGAAATATGACTATATGTACCATGATTTTATAAATATGATTATATTAATAAAAAAATTAAAAAATCTGAATATTTAAAGAAAATCTTCTTGAAAAAATAGTGAAATTATATAAATTTCAATATATGATACGAAATTTCACAAATAAAAGTTTATTTAAAAGAAGATACAGTCTATAAAACGTGCCTCTTTAATAAAGGCGCATGTCTTGAAATGCTATAACTAAGAATTGTGCCTTGAACTAAACACCTTTAAAACTATGGGC